>JAVSBS010024463.1:0-42860 GCA_033124195.1 Coracias cyanogaster | reverse complement strand
ATGGTGCCAGGGATGGGGCAGCCACCACCTCTCTGGGCAACCTGCGCCAGGCTCTCACCACCCTCAGTGTCAAAAATCTCTTCCATCTCTCTAGTCTAAATCTCTCCTCTTTTAGCTTAAACCCATCACCCCTTGTCCTGTCCCAACAGGCCCTGCTAAAAGACTGTTCTCCACCAACATCCCAAAGGAGGCTGAAGGCTTGAGAGACCAGTCACAAACTGAGTCTGAGGAACACGTATAGCATTTAGTGCACTGGCAGAAAACTTGGACTTTTACGTGGAAGACAGGAAGAGGTAAATGTCTTTACCAAACCAGAGAACGGGGCGCTTCTGCTCAATACCCCACAAGGGTGCTAGGCCAGTAATCCCGACAGAGTTCCCAATCCTGGGGCACAGCACAACTCATTCATCTTTTAAAGGCAACGCCCCCAAACTCTTTCCAGACAGAGAAATTTGCAGGTCAACATAACATCTGAGAAGGGTGTGCTGCAGCCCTGCAGTGAACACACGCTTAGACCCTACCTTAGGCTTATCCTTGAACGTGTTGCTCAGCCTGACCTGCCCCTCCGATGAAACGCTCCCAATAACCCAGAGAGTACCAGATTTCTAATGCAGGAAGGATGCTCGATGTGGCTGCTTGGTACCCACTGCTTTTAGACCTCAATCAAGTTAAAAAGCTCACGCAGGCTGCACAAATGCCTCGGAGCATCGCGGGCTCGTCCTGCTCGCAGTCAGCTGCCAGCCCTTGCTGTAGGACTTTATGGCTCTTGGCTCTGTCATCAGCCTTAAAACAAAACAGAGCTTGGCAACAAAGCAGCCCTGCTGCCAGCCGACGGCGCAGTCATTGCTCAAAAACAAATTAAACAGCAGGAAAAATATGTGAGGATGGACAGAGGAGGGATGAATAAAGCACGCTGGATATGCAAATCAAAGAGCGCCTTTATATCCAGACCATTAAATGCTGTTAATTACCTGCAACCAACCAGCCACCAGCCCGCTACCGATGATGCCAAGCCAAGGAAGGGCAAAGGTTCAGGTGCAGAAGGACTTACCTGCAGCGTTGGCGAGGACTTCCTCATGTCACCCCAGCTAAGCACCCAGACTTGGTCGTGGGACTTGTCATAATGTAATTTGGTGGGTAACGGGTCAACATCCAAGGACTGAAAGGAAACAGAGACAGGTATTTACATAGTGCTGCAAACGCACACGATGAGAATTGTCTAATTTACCGCAGACGTTCCCTGCACCACTTTTACCCCCGTTTGCGCAGCTTTGCACAATTACCTTCACATCAGCCGGGGCATCACCAGCAGCAGGAAAATGTGGCTGCTCGGTGCTGTCTTCCAGCTACGCATCGCTCCATCTCATGCTGCTACTGATGGCCAGCAGATCAGGGGCCAATTTCTGCTTGAATTAGACCCACACCAGTTTGTTCTTCCCATTCTGCTTCCAACCAAGGTCAGGGAGAGGCTCAGGAAGCGCAAGCCAGAAACGGGTGCTAGTGTTATTTTACCACGCTGGCTGCAAGATGCAACCCCGAGATGATGCTAAACAGCCAGTAAAGGAGCTTTTTCCCACTAGTGAGGTTATAGGGTGACCCCCTGGGTGAAGGCAACACAGTCCCAACTTTTTAGTGATGTCAGCAGAGATGTACTTGTTTTTTGGTCCCCTATCAAAGTCTGCGGCCATCACTGAATAAAGCGTTTCCCCTTGTAAGTACCTGCATGGCTTTCTGTGTCTGGATATCAATTATCATTACTCTATTCTGCTTAGGCTGTGTCACATAAATGTACTTGTCTCTGACATTGACCGCTGAAGCCCAGAGGCAGGACTGAGTGCCTTCGCCTTCCACTCTAGGACAGATCTCTTCCTGAAGGAAAAAAAATAAGAGAAAAAGGTTTAATTTCTACAAGTTCAGGGCCCGGAGCAGCAAGAAGCTTAGCCTTGAAAACCATAGAAAAAAATTCCAGGGGGGGTCCATCAGGATGATTTTTTTTCCCCTTTTTCTTTCCTGGAAAAGATGAAATAATTATTTTATCAGGTAGCAGCACACTGCAGCCTGGCTCTACCCAGTGACATTAAACAGCTGGACCTCCTGCGAACTCACACTGAATTTAAATAACCACACAGCCTACGGATCTGTCTTGCGTGGTTCATCACTGGCAATGCTGTCAGCATTTATTAGCGATAGAAACATCACTCTGTGCTTTGAAAAAAAAAAAAAGCAGAGATTTACACTAATTGAATCACAGCTTTATATTTTTAATAAAGCCTTCATTTTCAGTGCTCTGAAGATGCTTGTGCTCAGGGCAACAGTGGCAAAACAAGTCGGGTCCTACAGCTTATTGCTCCAACACAGAGCCCTCCCTTCTTCAAAAGGAACCAAATCCTGCTGCTTTGGCCCAAACCCTGCTCACAACTGCCAGGTGCCGTATTTCATCTCTGATCTCCCTGAGTTCGGTGCAAAACTGGTATTAGCTTTACCGGGAGCCAGCTGGCACCCTAAGTTTGAAGAGGCACACGTGGTCTCACCAACAGGGCTCTGCAGGTTGGCCACTCTTTTCCTTCTGTCAAGTGGCTTTATGAGCAAGAGCATTTGTGTGGGACCTGGCCGTGGTGGGGAAAGGAGGGTGAAACCAAATGAACACATAGATATTTCAGTGAGCACAACTGCTGGCTTTAAATCTTGTCAGTCCAACAGCTGGGCCACTTTAAATAATGTCACACCCTCCCTCAGGGAAAAACGCTTTGAGCAGCTGAGAAAGCCAAGGTTCAAGAAAAAAAACAATTCCAACACTAGGTCTGTATCAGAGCGATGGTTATGGATAAAAAGATTTCATCTCTAAGCAGCCCAGCTCTATCAGCTCAGTACCTTGGTGTAGGGGTTGAAGATAAAAGACTCAACAGCTCGGATGCATTTTCCTTTCTGGCCTGTGGATCTATGCTACTGCAAGCGAGAAGATGCTACAAAAGCCCAGCCTTGGGCTTCCAGCAGCCATTCACGCAGCCAAGCACCTGACAGCCTTCAAACCACCCTCCTCATCCTCGGCTGGGACTCCAGCTCTCACAACACAGCATCCACCCAAACCAACGGGAGCAGGGAAAGGTCACCAGCCCTTTGGCTGCAGCTGCTCCCTCTAACAGCAAATGAAGAAACCTTTGTTGTAGAAACCCTCAATGTCTATGAGGCAAACACTCAAGATCCTAGAAGGGAGGAAAAAAAAAGAAGTCACTCCTTGTTCTACCAAGGGAAAGGGCCCTCTGATATCTGTAGGAAATCCTTAGAGGTGTCTCTGAAAGGCAGCCAAGTAATGATGTTAAGAATCCCTTTTATGCCCACCACTGTGCTGACATTATTTCCTTAAGTGCCCTCTCTCCTTTGTTCTTTTCAAGCTGTTTCTCCAGAGCCACCTCTTCAATATTTACAGCTCCTTGGAAAAGAAACACAAGATTTCTGTCTCTGAGTAGCAACAGCTTAAGTGTGGCTTAATCACATCATGCCCATGCTAAAGACCGGTCCTGGGGTGAGCATCGGTCTGGATTTCTACAAAGTATATTAAAATCCAGTGGAAAAAACCCCAATATCCAACACAAATTTATTGAGATTTTAAAATATACTGAGTATAGACTTACAAGGTCTTGACCCATGGCAGCAGAGCCTGACCCAGGGCTCATGATGGTGACTCTCCCCTTTTATTCCTCCCGAAATTGAAAGCAAGGCTGAGTCCCTCAGAAGGAAGCCACATTCTCAGCTTCCCCTTTAAACAACAAACTAAATACATCAGTGACTGCAAAAACATGTCTGGGTGTATTTCAGGACCTGTGTTTTATGAGAATTGGTTGTTTCATGGGCACGTACACGGCGTACGTGACCACGCAGGGGTACCTAACACAGGGCGCTGAAATCCTTGGCCTCACCAAGGCCTCCAGGCACATGTTTTCCCACTTGCTGCGTTGAGCTCCACTACCCACGAGCTAGTGCTCGACCTTCACCGACACCTGAAAACATTTTCCTTGTGATTTCCTGAAACCAGGCTTAGGTAAACTCAGTGCTGACAGAAAATCCCAGACAGCAAACAAGGATGGTGTGGGTCCCTGGTTCAACGGCAGAAGATGCAGAGGACCAGCATGGCACAAGCATCTTCCGTGCATTACTCACCTCCCTGCTGTGGTTTAACCTGGGAAACTATTTCTGAGGAGCAGAAAGTAGCCCACTCCTTTCCCTGCAGAGCCACCAGTAAAAGGGACCAGTTAGCACCAGTTAAGTGATGTGTGCGTCTCTGCTGTTGACTTTTGTACTTCCCCTACAGCCCAGTTACAACTTTTGGGCACAGATATGTAAACACTTCAAGCAGGACAAGTGAAAGTCTTTGCCTACATTTTGACACGATAACTAGTCACATCCTCTGCAGCGTGTCAGTAATCCTCCATGTCAGGCTCCTAAGTTCCGTGGTTCCCTTAATTTTCAAGCAGAGAAGATAATATACCTCAGGGAAGCCACATGAAGCCCACCAAGCTCCAACATCACTGTGTCAAATGGGTCCTCTAGCAATAACAACCTTTGAAGAGATTAAGAGAAAGTTCCCCAGCTGTTGGCTGTAGCTGCTGGGTTTAGGACTTACATAACTTGTGAAAATCCTCTCTTCGGGCCTGATGTGTCTCCGGATTTCACATTCGTTTGGCTGAAGGACTGTGATCCCATCATCAGAAAAGACATAGAACATATTCCCAACACTCAGGCCTTGAAGGGGGATAAAGCAAAAGAGAAGTAGGATGGGTTTTTGGTATGTATCCATAGCTGTTAGGACTTTTTTTTTAAAGAACTCTCCCTCCTCCCACAACAAAGAAATCTGCCTTACATAAAAGTTGGTCATTTGGATGCAGTCGGTGCATTCACAAAATCAAATTTCATGTCACAACGAGGGCTTCAAGGAGTGAGGAGGTACAGACACATTCAAAAATGCATTGCCTTGGTGGCGGCGGCTGTACGCAAATAACCACGTTCAGGTCTCGTGCAGACGTACCAAAGCGGGACTTGATTACAAGAAGTCCTTCTACTGCTTTGTTAACTCCCTCAGATGATGACTTGGGTTTTCTATGATTTCATTAAAAATAGCTTGCTGATAATTTGAGAACTGAGAGAGAAGCTTTAGTTAAAATTAGTCTGAAGGTTGTCCTGTTCCAGATGACTTAACTTCTTGTAGCTATGATTAAAAATGAAAGTGCTTAATATTTGCTCCAGGAACGAAAATACATGTATTTCTCTATTTCCTCGAACTATCTGGATGAACCAACTACAGCCACCAAAACAAATACATTTTTGAAATCTTGCAAACTGTAATTCACAAATGTGGAGTAGTTCAGCATCGCAATAGCACTCATTTGTCCAACTGGGGCATTCCAGGAGATTTGGAAAACTGGCTGGCTGTCATTGCTTTGCTGTTTGGAGATTGGATTTTGTCATTTCTGCCATGCAGAAATGCCTTAAACCACGGATAATTTAGTTGTTCGTCAGCTACATGCAACTGCACTAACGAGCATCTTTAAGAAATGGTCGGGATCTTTTCAAACGCTCTAGGTAGAAAGATCCCAGCATCACTTCATCTTTTTCGTACCACCACCAAGAAGGGTCTGCAGGGACCACTGTCACCCCCGGTACTGTTGATAGTGTACTTATCTGCCAACGATATGGTGACGGGATCATTTGTCATCTCTGGTTAATTACATTTCACCCCTGGAGAAATAAGGTCCTGGTTCTACAGATCGGAACAACGTTCCAACTCCCTCGTCTTCTCCTCTTGCGGCATCTCTAAACACCGCTCACTTCTACAGAGCTTCTCACATCTCTAAAGTGTTTGCAGGATTGAGGTCTACGTCATCACAGGAAAACTTCACAGCACAAAAACATCTATAATTTGGATAAAGGCGTTTTTGGAAAAGTTTGTAAAATATGTAACTATTTAGTAAGGCTAGAAGGGGGTTTTTTTTAGTGCTAAAATCCCCTTTTTTTTTTGTGCCGGATAAGTGGCTTCAGAGTACAACCTCTCAGCCTGGGGTGTTTGTTGTATGGACGATGTTCAAGTTGAGTCTCTCTAAACCATACCACAGAAATACCCCAGTTAGGGCATCAGGCGGGTACAGTAGCCGTGATCCTTAAATGTGATGCCACAGTGAGGGATCATGCACGTAGGAAAAAAGCTACTGAGCTTCCACCACGAACTAAGTCATCTTTATGGACTAAGGGCTCATTTTTTCCAAGTAGGTTGTTAAAACATTTCATTTGGGTGCTCTGGACCAAAATCTGCGCTCCCAGCATGCACACAACTCCCACCTGCTCCAGTGGGATTTGAGTGAAGACATCAGAGGGCAGAATTTGACCCTGGCTGGAATGAGTGCACATATTTTCATGAGGAAAGGATTTTAATCCTAAGAAGTGGAAACAGGCAGGCAACAAATTATGACCATTGTGAAGATGCTTATTATTATTTTCATGCACGATAGTAGCGTGATTTTGTCTGATGATCCTATTACGATGAGGGTGTATTTCAGAATTATGGCCTTAATTAGTCACAAAAATACTTTGCTAATAATTTTACCCCAGTTGGCTTAGAGTTAGTGACTTGGCAAGCCCCACGGCTTGTTTTACAGTAAAATGAGTGCAGGTTTTTCTGCTGACTGGTTAAAACATGATACAAATTAGTAGTAGCATTTGAGTACTCTCTTTTTTAAAAAGTTTACCGAGGTAAATTAAAATACTTGTTCAGAGAGTTACCTTCCCACTGATTTTTAGACAAACTAGGTGTTCTATTGTGACTTATGAAGTATTTGCCAAGTCTTGACTGGGCTACATCTCTACATGATCTCATGGACATCAGTAGAACAGTCTCCACTCCTGATTTTACTGCTGCAGCTCCTCGGTCTGGGGAATTATTTCAGTGGGCAACAGAGAATTCTGCTCAGTCGTGTTATTTATACAAGCGAGGCAGGTAGTAGAGTGGGAACTGGGGGACAAACGAGGAGGGATTTTCCTTTTTTCCCCTTTTTAATTGAAGACATTTCAGGTTTGATGATACAACTAGTTCAAAAACTAAAGGCTTTATAGAAGGCAGCATACCTTACCTAGATAACAAAAAAACTAATCTAACAAACCCCCACGAAGAATGGGGAGGGTGTCCTAAACGTAACAGTTCTTCTCTGAACCATTCCAGCTGAAGTTGACTCTAACATCTCTATTTTAAAAAAACTTTAGGAGGACACCTGATGACAAGAAGAGCGTTCTTTATTTGAGGAATACAGTCTCCATCTGAGTCTACATCCATATTTCCCTCGTTGGAGACCAAAAGTTAAATTTGTCACTGTGGAATACTCTGATACTTGAATACTATCCCTCAATTTAATCTAAATGCCTGGAAGTATTTTAGAACTTAAATTTGGTAACAAAAAGGCGCTTAGCTTTTTAAATGCATGGATTCTTCTCAGTGATGACTGCCTGCTGGCACAACACGTTCCCTTTATCCAGGTATAAATGAACACTGGCGTGAAAACAAATCCCCACCTTACACTTGGGCTACTCGTAGTTTTCTCTTGACAAAATTAAAAACTAGCTTGTACATGGAGTAAATATTGCAGGTGCTTCCAGTTCCACTGGCCATGCTACGTGCACTCATTGCTGGAGGTTTTACTTGTGCGTGGTCTGGGAAAGGTTTGGAGGACCGACTGATAGACTTGACTTCTAAACTGACCAACTACCTGTGCTCAGACTTGGACTTGGACAAGCAAAAGCTTGTTGTACACAATATTCTCTCTAGGCATTTTCCCAGCAGCTTTTGTTACGACAGACCTTGCGGGCGTGAGGACGTGATCATTTTAAAGGAGCTCATCTACCAAGCCATTTGTTAATCTTGCTGCTTACACAGAAAGCTTTCATTTTAATCAAATTGAAAGACTACATGAAAATGTAAAAACAAAACTACCATTCCTCTCTTCCTGCTTGCTCTGTGCCAAGGCTTCACATGCTAAAGTATGTTCGATGGATTCTTTGTCTAGAGTGAACGTTCCAATCACATATAGAACAACACAGGCAGGGACTAAACCTGCTCTGAAGATGCTAAATTGTTCAGGAACATCATTAGTAAATCTGCTTTTATTGCCCATGTTTTCCCTGTACATTGCCCATGCTTTTATTTAAAATGTGCAAGGTTGATAAGCAGTAAGTCCATATTGTTTAGCAGAATTATAATAGGACTTTCTGCAACCAGCTTACTTGTTCTTTAAGTATTGCTATGCTTCTACATCTGGTAGGGTTAGCCAAGTACTTCTGCGAAAAAGGAGCATAAGGGATGCAGTATATAAACAGCCATGTAGCATCATGCAGATGATGCTGGACTGATTAATCACACTAGAGGTTTCGCTTCCAAGCAGAAGGGAAATAACGATTCTTAGTGCCCATCATGCCATTTACAGGAACGGCAGCAGTGAAGAGACACTCCTCGTTGCCGTGCACCAGGCACTTCCAGGTGGTATTTGGGAATAGGAGCTCTCTTAGGTGGCTCTGCCACGTCTCACGACCTCCAGCCAGCTGCATTTGCTGCGTGTGGGTGTCTGCAGCTGACACAGGAATGTTTTGGGTGTTGGCACAGCACTGCCTCCTTCTGCCCCTAAAAATCCTTTGGGCCAAGCCTCAGCAATCTAGGAAGCTCCAAGCCAAGGGCCTGAAGCACAATTGTCATTTTGAGTACCTGCAGGCACTGCTTAGAAAAGGTCTTGGCACCTTCTGAAGGTAGAAAGTGCGTGCAGCCCTTCCCTGAGGAACAAAGGGAGGGAGAGGCCAGCGGAGATGTACCCCTGGTCAAAAGCAATTTGTAAGTGCACAGGGACCTTCTCCAGAAGGCTGGAAGGACAACAAGGTCCCAGCTTCCTCATAGGCAACTGGTTGATGTAAGAACTGCCTTATGCCTGGGCTTCAACCCAAGAATGTTCTTCCAGCAAGTGCTTACCCTGCCCAGAGTCCCCAGGAGCCCAAAGCTGGGAGGCTCCTCATCCATGCAACTGGGCACCACACCTACAGAAGCCAGTGGGTGAGCTGCTCAAGAGCCCCTTGGGCCTTTGCATGTGTGTGTTTCAGAATTTATGACAGCACAAGCGCACAGAAAATAAAAAAAAAATTCATTTCAAGTGCCTCCATAATATCTTTGAGTCAATTAGCTGTTCAGGATGGGTTTGGTTTTTTTTCTAATTTGGCTTCCAAGTTATACAGATGTTGACCTTGTGCGGGGCAGGCTACAGATGTGATCAAACCAGAGATCTTAACTGCCAATTAAAACAAGGAGAAATGGGGCAACCTTTACCCTGCATCGATTTAAAGGATAGAGGGAGGCAAAACCTGTTGTGGGGGTTTTTTTCTGCCTAACATTCAAGACCACAATTTTGGTTCCTCACCTAGTAAACATCAATACATGAAACCGAGGAGGAAGAGCTCAAATTGCTTGCTTAAAAATGCAGTGTATTGAATTTATGTCTTACTTGTTCAATTATGGTAATTTGGGAGCACTTCTGACACTTGTGCAATTGTTAATGCGGCTTGAGAATCTCAGGCTACTTACAGTGGTGGCAGTTAATATAAAATTCACATTTTTATCTATTTTACGCTCATCTATTATTTCATAGTGGGGAAATATAAGTTGTTATAGGTACGATTTATATTACAAGAGTGACATCTCTTATTTGAATAGTTTAGCTACTAAATGGCTGGTCTCTACTTAATCTGGTAACTGTGAAAGTTGACAGAGTTAGTGGCAAGTCAGTGGAGAATGGCCCATCATGGAATTATTAAAGCAGACAAGCACATTATCACTACGACAAAAGAACTTTACTGCAGTACCTTCCTCTCGCCACAGTATGTTTGCAACTGCAGCATCAGAAAATTGGGAAAGCCAGAAAATAACCAGGAAAAGAAAAAAAAAAAAAAAACACAACAAAAACAACGTCAAAATTTTCATCGCAGCAAGTAACTGAATTAGTACTCATGTTTACACGAACGGTTTAATTGGTGAAAAACCTTGTAACATTCATTCAAATAAAATATCAGGAAAGATAAGAGAGTTCTAAATGCATTTGCTCCTTCTAGAGACAATTCTGAAACTTCCACAGGGGAAAAACCCTCCCGGAAATGAAGCCAAATTTAGCCTGCGCAAAGACCAAAGTCTTAGTAAAGAGAAGACGTTCCCTCCGAATGCAATTGCAGCTATGGTACAGGCTGGGATTTTCTGTACAGGTTCAATCAGAAACTGGTAGTTACAGCAGCTACAGACTTTGCTGCATTTCATGCAACTACATTCCCTTTTAGGATTCAAACCCTCTTTGAAAGTACATCTGCGTTTGAATTTCTCTTTAAGATCCATCCAATTATTTCTCAACATTCTGCAATTTCCCTTGCTCAAGTATTCAAGGGAAAACGACCTATGTTAACAAGAGTACATAAATCTCTTTAACGAGGAGTAGAATATATTTTCCAAAGAATCGCCAGGCGAGCACGTATTTATGGCTAACTCTGTTTTCAATTCTTGCTCTGTATTAGCAGCCAAAAAAAGTAGCAAAAATCCCATTTGCACCTAGTCTTTTCCTATCACCATAAACCCAAGCAATCTCCCAAGTAGTTAAGACAGCAGAATTAGGAAGGATCAGGCCTCTGGGAGCTTTTCCACCAGGGCAACTAATCATCTCCTTCGTTAACTGTGTTTTGGGGACAGCATGGTCAACATAGTGTTGCTGCATCCTATGGGAGACGTGCAGCTAAGGGTGGCTGGGAGAATATTTGTCTTTGGAGTGGAAGATAATTTCACACCAGGGGAAACCTACTTTGCTAGCGAGTGATGTAAATATAGGTAAAATAAATAGTTCAATCAGAACGTTTTTTGAGCATCTAAATATTGGGGAATGACTCATAATATTTAGAAGGAGGAATCTTGTGCAGAAATCAATGAAATTTATTTTCTGCAACCACATATAAGTTGCTAAAAGTTTTGGATTCTCTGATATCTAAGTCTATAGCCAATTTGTTACTTCAGCGAAGATGATGTTACCCACGGCACACCCAGTACGCTTCAGGCACACGAAAGGCACCAGCCTCCTGGATGGGGAGATTTTTTACCTTCCCCGCGTGATTCCTTCCCAAAAGAGTCTTCTGATCAAAGCGCAGACAAAAAATGTCCTTACTTTATGAGTAGGAGTCCAACATATTGCATGCAACGGTCTGAGCTATTAAACTGCATCTACACCATTACATTTAAACACTCTCAAAAGAAAGAAATACACGGAAAATTAAGCTTACGGGTCTTTCTTGCCGAATCTTCTATGAAAAGTGAAGATATGTCCTCATCCACTCCCACCTCATTTTTAGCAATGCAGGTGTAGGCACCAGTGTCTTCATATCGAACGCTACTGATATGAAGCTCACTTCCGTTCGCTGTAAGAAAGACACCCATAAACAGTGTTCCTCGCTGCTGCTGATTGCTTCTAAGGCCTTGAATCACCTTCCACTGCTGCAGCCGCCTGCTGACAGCTCAACACGGGTGGCTCCAACCACACAACGTGTCCCCCCCGTACACGACCAGAGGTATTTGGGGGATCCACATGAGAGCTGATGTTTTGCTTCTTTCCATCAGCGCAGACACACAGAAATGAACAATCGGGCCCAAGAGGAAACAATAAATTACATTTTGTTTATTTCTTCTGGTTAAAAAAACGCTTTGGCTCCAGTGGAGGAAAAAATAACTTCCATTTTGCAAAATCTTTTTCATTAGATCACCAAAACCTGGGGGTTGGGAGGGGTCTCTCTGCAGTTCCTCCTATTGTTTTGCTTTCTGGAGTGGGACTATTGCCTAAGACCTTTATAAGATTTTGAGATATCCCACCCAACCACGCAGGACTACCTGTGTTGCCAACAATGCTTGAGGGCTGCAATATCCCAGAGCCAGACTGGGATATTTTTACATAGAAAATTGCAGATAAATCATAGAACGGTTTAGGTTGGAAGGGACCTCAAAAATAATCTCGTTCCAACCCCCCTGCCATGGCAGGGACACCTCCCACTAGACCAGGTTGCTCCAAGCCCCGTCCAGCCTGGCCTTGAACACCTCCAGGGCTGGAGCATCCACAGCCCCCCTGGGCAGCCTGGGCCAGGGTCTCAGCACCCTCAGAGTGAAGAATTTCTTCCTCGCATCTAATCTAAATCTCCTCTTCTCCAGTATGAAGCCATCACCCCTCGTCCTGTCACTACAAGCCCTCATAAAAAGTCTCTCCCCAGCCTTCTTGTAGGGACCCCTTCAGATACTGGATGGCTGCAGTGAGGTCTCCCCGGAGCCTTCTCTTCTCCAGGGAAGGCTCAGGGAGGCAGCTCCCAGTACTCAGAGTAATAAAATTTGAAATAAAAATCTCTATATTTGGCTAAACACAATTTTTGCCTTCCATATGCTAGCTCAGAGCACTGCTCTTTTGTGTGGAAAGCACCCACGACGGCAGCGTCTTGGACAAGAGAAGGGGCATCAGCCTCAGCTGAACACGCAAGTGGAGAAACAGCCGGGACGGAGGAGAGCAGGAACGTGACCACCGAGGGCTTTGGAGCAGCAGAGTCTCCAAGTTCCCACACGGCAGTGGAAGAGTCCTCTGATGTTCCTCAAGCAACTGCCTGGAGTGAAGTGCTGCCATCGCAGCAGAAACCCCCGTAGGAGCTTTCCCCGACGGACACAGTGCAGGTCAATAAACTCACTTTTAGCCTTCGCTCTTTTTTTCATTTTTTGGCAGTAGTTCAGTCTCAGTAAGTTACAGTAAGTCCAGTCATTGCCCGTCATACCCGGTCCCTCCCCGCACTGCTACGAGCCAGACACATTAGTTTTTAATGGTTAAGCATCTCAGCGTATCAGTCGTGCAATTATTTTGGGTAAGCATTCCCATAATAATTATTAGGCATACTTTCAGCCACGTCCTTCAGTTTACAATTATATATAATTATCCTCCACACAATCAGCTCTACTGCTAAGATCTTTGAACCAAAAGAAACAGATGTAAGCAGAGCACATGAATTCAGCTATTCTGCTAAAATAACCCCACAAATGATGAGAATTCTAGTGTTTCTCCAACAAAGAATTAAGGTGGCTGAAAGGAGGACACAGCCCAGAGCAACTCTGGAGTTAAGCCATTTTAAAGAAGGTTTCAAGGCTGATTCTTGAGGACCTCACAGTTCATGATTGATTCAAAGCCCTCGAGATGTCAGCTGACAAGGGAGTAGGAGGCGATTTATCTACGTGGAGATAAAGACCGAGCACAGGCAGTGCTGGAATACACAACACTCCATGGAGACCCACCAAACAGCTCCGGATCTCCCAGGAATTCAATACGAATAACCGAAATAGAGGCAAAACACCACCCGTGACTTCATGGCATCCACCCAACCTCCCAAGTGTAATTCTTAGACAGCTAAGAAAACACCCATGAAATGGAACCGTTCGGAGATGCCAACGAAACCTCAGTGCTCCATCCCACAGCCCGAGCATCGAGGGTACGCAGAATTATTGAAACAAGCACCTACCTTGGGTTTGGGGAACATACGGAGCCAGGAGCTTTGCTCTCTTCTTCTCATACCCCTTTTGTGTGATGTCCCCTAGAACCAAGGAAAGAACTCATTAAAGCATGTCCTCATTTTTCAGCTCGAGGTCCGTTGGCTTTGCTTTTCAGTGACACCAAGGTTTCACCTGAGCACAGCAACGCATACGCTGAAGAAAACCTGAAAGCAAATAAATGTGAGCACGTTATGATTGCAAAGCCTCTACATTACAGCGCTTCTGTAGTTTCCCTTGGGATCAGAGATATACACCATTTAAATGCAGTAATTTGAATCGGAACAGCTATCTAAATGGAATATCAAAACGCTGGAAACCTAAAAAGGGAAACTGGGAGCGCATGAAAATATCCCATAACCACAGAGCCAGCTCAGCCTAACGAAACGGAGCAATTCCCAAAGAACGGGGCAAAGGCAAAGCACAAATTCCAAGCCTCGCCTTTCATCAAATGGTGAAGGGCTTTCACAAGTAAAGCAAACCCGCTGAAGGAGCTGTTTAGGGTACCTCCGAAAACGAAAGCGAGGACGAACAGAGCCAAGTTCTAGGCTACAGCACGCGCACGCCGTGACCCTGCAGAGCAAACTTGCCGTCAGATCTGCTGGATGCTCAGCGAAAACAAGCTGGGGGGCTGCGGGGTTTTCACCCTGGGAGTAGCTGGAATTCTGCTCTTTGCCTACAGGGAGAAGCACGTGGAAGATGCTTGAGCTCCACGGACGCAAGAACTCCAGAAGAGAATAAGTATTTGTAAACTTTTCCCTTTCTTAAAAAACTAATCTGTCTGATCCTGGAGACGAACCATCTGGCCGCTGTCTTTTGTTTTAATTTCTCACATTACATCAGAACCACAAGAAAGACTGAAACCTTGGAGGGATTAACACAAAAAGCCCTTGCAGCATTTGAAGCCTTTCTGCAGCCTGACCTGCACTTGTCACCTCTTATCTCTTGGGGCTGAAAGGCTGGAAGCGATCAAACGCAGGGCAATAAGAAAACAGGAGTGTTTGGTATGACTTCTCCAGCTAAAATTAAACCCGTATTTGTATTCCGGCAAGAACCCAGCTGCAAACATCGTGGTTTCTTTGCTGTGAGATTTACTGTGAGGCAACAGAGCGTTAGACAGCGAGCAGCCCAGGGCACCGCGCTCGCTGCCCGGCAGCATCCTCCTGCCAGACACTTCCAGCCTGGTCTGAGGGTCACGGCAGAAAAGGTGATTAAAGGGTTTAGCTCTAAGCCTCCCAACGCAACCAGCGCCTCTGCTACAACATTCCAGCCAACCGGTCATTTAGGTTCTAAGGGGGATTTTGGCGGGGGAGCGATGCTGGACGCTCAAATCTCAGCATCACCTGAAACTCTCGGACCACGAGTCTTGAAGCTGCAGCGGGTTCCTGCTCAGCCCAGGGTGTGCGTCTGCACCCAGCGTTTTATCTCGCTCCTCTTACGCTACGCTTGAGTCAGGCCCCGGCAAGTCCAAACAAATCCAGCGACTGAAGATGAGGATGTCCAGGGAGCACCGAAATGCCAAGCAAAGCGTTCATTTTAATGCCTGACTGCAACACGCAGCTCGGTGAAATGAATCCAGCTCATGAGAAAGGTATGCTGCCGAAGTACGCCTCGAGAAAAGAGCGATACGGAGCCCACACGTCGGCAGGGTAACGTTCTGATCGGCCGCACCAGCAGCTTTCCTGAGATTCGCCTCTTTTCAGAGGCGGTTTTAGTTCCCCAGCCCTGCTCCTTTGGGAAGCAGAGGGCGCAGGGAGCGCGTCGCCGCGGGAAGCGGGACAGAGCTCTCCCTGTGAGCCAGCCCGCAGGTTTGTCTGGAGCTTGTTATGTTGGGATTAATTTCTCCACCAGTTTTAATTGGGCTCTTGACATTGGTGGTTATGCGCTGTACGGAACAAAGCGTGTGCCACAGAACAGGGCATTACTGAGGAGTATCCAGTAGATCCTGAACCAACACCAGCATGCTCAAAGTTGCAGGAGCATCACATTCATCTTGCGCACTGGGAAGCAAAGAATTTGCTCTAATCGCTTGTCCCACACCAATACTCTACCAATATCATGGAATCATGTAGGTTGGAAAACACCTCTAGGATCATCAAGTCCAACCTTCATCCCAACATCTCCCTGACCCCTAGACCATGTCCCAGAGCGCTGCATCTACTTGTTGGTTGAACCCCTCCAGGGATGTGACTCCACCACCTCCCTGGGCAGCCTGTTCCAAGGCCTCACCACTCTCTCAGTAGAGGACTTCTTCCTAACATCCAATCTAAACCTCCCCTGGTGCAACTTGAGGCCATTATCCTACCAATAAAGCAAAGCTGTGCTCACAGGAACGCAAGCACCACGGTTCCATGGCTTGTGGAAATGTGAAGTGGAGCTGAGACACTACTGACAACCAAGAAGGCAAGTCAGGCCAAAACACTACGTACAACCTTAACTAGCACACGATGCAGATCACTGACATTATTGCTTGAAAAAAGGATCTTCTGAGCATAAGCTAATAAAAGAACAACAAGTCTAATGTTATTTGGCAAAAGTAGGAAAGTTCCAACTAGCAACACTCAAGCAACAGAAATAAGGGTGATAAATTCCTGGGGTTTCCCTGCGGCACCGTGTCTTCCCACTGCTGAATTGCCAAGTAGAGTTTGTTCAATCAAATCAATCATTATTTTGACAACTCGAGTCTCGAGTACCTGCCTACAGGTTTAGAAGCTTTTTAGACCAGCCTTACCAAAGTGGGACTAGGCAATAGGGATTGAAAGGGTTAAAAGAACCAGCTCAACCAGAGTTCTGTATTTACGACCCTCCATGCAGGTTGGAAAGAGAAAATAAAGATCTGAAATGAAGCTCTAGCAAGACACAGGGACCCCCAGAGAAGCAGCCTGTGTGTAGGCACGGGTGGCAGGTGTAAAGCCATCTCAAGAGAATTCCCATCCGGTTACAACCACAGCGGCGATGCCCAGACTGACCCCAAGGCTCAGGAGTAAGTGTCCCTTTAACACGCTGCAGGAGTGGGATGAATTCAGTGTCTCAAGCCTCTCTGGTCACGCAGAGTCCAAATGTGGTATCAATCCGTGAGACAGAAACCAGAGATTCGCTAAGAGAGAAATTTTCTTTCCCCCTACTCCTTTTCTGCTGATGTGCAGGAAATGGAAATGGCCAGATGCGAACACAAACGCGGACTTCCTCACCCAGCATCGCGAATTAGCGCAGCGCGACAATTGGAGGACAATCTCCAGAACCATTCACTCCTACACAAACCCGGTAAACCACCAACCCCGCGCCCATAAATCAAACGCTCTGTGACGCTCGGTGTGCGAAATTCTTCCATGTGGCTGAAAAGAACAACGGGAAAACCACAACTCCTCTCCCCACGGACGCAGGGCCCTGGCTACAAAGGAAGCGTTAGGAAAGGGGAAAGGATGACTGAGCTTCCAAATGGTGCTCGTGGTCGTCCATTCCTGGGCAAGAAACGCCAAAAACACTCCCTGCTGAGACATTCTTTTGGCCCCCTCCCAGCTACAACTGTTCCTGCTCAGTTCTTGTCTGTATTTATCTGTATCCCAACAAGTCGCGGTTGTGTCTCCACGCGCTGAGGCCCTGCTAAGGAAATCGAGTCTTCTCAAGGAGAGCGCCAAGCTGCAGCTTCTTCTCCATCAAGACTCTTTTGCCACAACCGACCTTGTATGTCGTGATCTTTCTGAGCGCCTCCAGATGGAATGTCAGGAATGTTTAGGGCTTTGGTGGGGCTTTTTTGAGGGGACACATGGAGCAGGCGAAGCTGCTGACCATGGAGGAACCGGTTCTCCTTCCTCGACACCTCTGTTGGGTGCAGGGATGTCTTCAACTTCCACAGGCAAGCAGGACATGAGAATGGATCAAGGTGTAAATGCGGCCCCCCCAGGCTGGTTCACCAGCTCCACACACCACCATTCTCCTCACTGCGCTAAGCTCTGCTACCACCTTCACTACTCGCAAAGGTTAACTCAGCCCAACACATGGGATATTTTCTCCTGCAGAGCCAAACTCAGTTTTCCTGCTCATTTTGGAGGATTTGATGGACCAGCTCTGGCCAGCTTCATGGAGCAGGTTCTCTGGTGGGAGCCCAGCACCGGCATTGCCCTGCGATTCCTCACCTCACCAAGTACCACCACACTGCTCCTCTCTTTCAACCCTCTCGCCTTAATATTTTCTCTCTTCTGAGAGTTTTAAAAGAAGAACTTAAGGAAACCCTACTTTTCAAGACACAGCAGGTCTTGCAGGTACACGATCTGTCTTTCTGTGGATTCAGAGTAGGAAATAACTCTGGCTTTATGGTTCGCAGAAAGAAGACAAGTTCAATCAAGGAGTAACAATCTTCCTCACTTGGAACACGTGGACAGTAATCCTGACAGCAGACACCTCCGTGATGAAATCCAAGAGGCCCTGTGTGTTTGTGGTTACGCAAGTGTACATTTGAGAAACACAATTCCCTCGAAAAATGCAAAAAATGGCTTCCGAGATGCCTTTTTCATAAAATTCTCCGAATTTCTTGAGAAGAAATTAGACTTGATCTTCATTGTGCACATCCAACCTGGATGTTCTCACTATTGAGGGTGCAAGAGAAGTTGTTTGTTGGGTTTTTTCCTCCTTTTTGGCTGATGCCCAGCATGTTCTGGTGGTTTTGCCACAAACGGAACAACCTTTGAAAATGAACTAAACTTCCCTGGAGGGATTGAAGACGTGTAGACGTGACACTTGGGGACATGGTTGAGTGCTGGCTTGGTAGTGTTGGGTCACGGGTTGGACTTGATCTTAAAGGTCTTCTCCAACCTCAATGATTCTGTGACGCTGATGAAAGACAAGAACTTGGCCATGACAGAACGCAGAGGGGCACGGGCTTACAGAGCGTGGAAGGAAGCCCAGCGAGCTCCCACTGATCAGCCCAGATGTTCCACCTAGATCCAAATCGTGCAAGGGAGAAGCCTGAGACCTGAGGAGTCTCACCGCCCTGTGACGCCAGGCTGCTTTTTAGCAATTAGCGTTGATGATCTATCCTAACCAGCGGTGCTCAATCAGTGCAAGGTGGTAACACCAGCTAATCCTGCTACGCTCAGACAATACTCCTCTTTCAACACCCTCGCTCCCCTTCCCCCATGGAAGGAGAACACTGAATCATTTACTGTCTAACAAAACCATAATTACTACAGTGGAGAAATTAAGGAACATGATCACGTAGCGCACAGCATCTCCCCAACAAAGCCTCCAAACACTTGACTGGAGCAAGAAAAAGATTCAATTTTGAAAGCAGCGCATATGGATTTAAAGAAAAAAAGCATGTATGTTTTTTTTAAAAAATATGTTGGTGTTTTGAGCAGTTTATGCAAATGGAAAATCCTGGAAATTAGCCCCAAAACACAGAGATCTACTCTCTAACAGCAAATGCTGCAAAAAGACTATAACAAAAATAAAGAAATACATTCTGTCATCACCACTGATCTGCTGTTGAGGTCTCACCCCTATAAACAACCTGGATGACTTTGCCTTTCCTGCCGAAGCCCCTGCTCGATCTCCAGGCACCCACGGCCGGCAGCCTCCCTCCAGTTCCAGCATCTCCAACCTGCTCTGAAAGAACACAACGCAAAGCCTGGTTTTGCAGAGCTTGAGTTTGGATTTCCCACCCTTGACCGAAGTAGACATTGAACTGGAGATACCGAAACCCAGAAGTGCAGCTGAAAGATCACAATGTTCTTTTGTTGCACGCCAGTTCCAGATAAGGTCCTTCAAGCGGGACTGGAGGCGTCGGGTGGCACGGTTGAGAACTCCAAAAGGAGGAAGGAATGCGCTTCAGCACTTCAGCCTGCCTCACTTATGGCCCAGGCAGAAGACGGGTGTCAAACCAATCAGCTCAGCACTTCAGGGAGAAATGTTCTCACCACTCACGTGTTTATCCTGCAGCTCGACACCGTCTTTCTTGCATTTCCTGGAGGACTGGCAACTTCTGGGCATCCCACACTCCCTCCTGATGATTTTACCAAGGCTTAAAGCCAGGATGTTCTCAGCCCAAGGCTTCAGCAACCCAAAAGACAACATTTCAACCTTTTTTCCAAGGCTGTGGGCTCAAACAGACCATACCTGTTAGCTGGCCTTGCGCTCCCACCACGCTTTGGCTATAACACCAGCACAAAACCTCTGTTTGCAACAAGTTTAGACAATTGCCTCTTTCTGTCTGAGGCCAAATGATGACGCAGCTTCAAAGATTCCCTCCTCCTTCCTTCTGGTGAAGCTGTCTATCAGGTTTCCTCCTTGAAGACAATACCACGGTCTGCAAACTACATAGTCTTCCAAAAAAAAGTCACTGATTTCTTGAAAGAAATGAAGCCTCGCTCCCTCAAAAAAAAAGAAAAAAAAATATATATAAGAAAACCAAAGAGAGCAGCTTTGTGCTCTGCAGTTTCCCTTTAACAGCTCCATTCTGTTCCCATTAAGAACATGAATAGGCTACTGAAAAAACCAGTGAGTCTGACAAAGCTGTGTTTGTTGAGCACAAGCATTATCCTGCTACAGTTTCAGCACAAAAAGTTTCACAGACCGATCAGCTCCAGATTAATTTATATACACAGTACAAGCCTCCTTGGCTCCGGCACTGTGGGGACTCTGTTCCACAGTTTCACAAAAATATATATAATCTTTTCTCAAGGCTTACGCATGTTGCTTTACCAAATTAGAACTATTTTAATCTCACCATTTACTGTTGAAAAAGAAGATGGGGATGAGGTTTCCGTGGTGTGGCGTGGAGAGCTGGGTCCCTGTCACCTCTGGTCACAAGGTGCATCTTACCACAAGCCGCTTCCTGAGCGCCTTAAGCCTTTTTCAGTTTTTTTTTTTGGTTGTTTCACCTTTACATAATAAATCCAACTTCTGAAACTATACCGAAGAATCTCTTTGTCTTTGCGTTTCAGAGTCCCCGGTGATCCACTGGCCTCGATTCACCCGTCTGGGCCCTTGTGTCCCGGGCAGCAATCTCAGCTGCCAGATGGATGCACCACCAGCCAGTGGTGCTCGGTTCTCCTGTGCGCCTGGTGAAAAGGAGACTTCACCAGATCAACATCGGCCAAAGACCCTCCCTTCCCCGCAAAGACAGACACGTGGTCACCTCGAATTACCATTTCTGCTGAAAATGCCGCTACCCGGGGTCAGCAAAATGAGCTCTCAAAGGTTTCTGCTGAAAACGCTTGGGAGCTCGCTCCGGGAAATGAAAGAGCCTCTTGGAGACGTACGACGCCGTGTCGATCCTTCTCTTTGAGAAGGTTCTTGCGTGCGCGGTTTACCCAGCGTCGGTGTGAGCCCGGTACTCTCAGCGGTTACCCCAGAGAAGCTGCTCAGAGGACCACGAAGCCAAACTCCAGCCAGAGCCCCGGCTCGTTTGTACGCAAGAACTCAAAGGCCAGAGACACTTTTGCCTTCCAGGCCCTCCCTGTGACAAAAGGCTGCAGGATGCACTTGGCCATCAGCAGCTCGGCCCGCCCCAGCAAGGCGGGGGGAACCTTTACAAAAGGTAGACTTTTCAAAAAAAGGTTCTTAAAACCCCTTAAAACCTTTAAATACACCACTGATTTGTTAACCCCGCTACCCTGCCGCACACGGGCTCTGCTCGCTGCCTCCAGCAAAAATCTGCAAAATAGAATCACCGGAGTCAACCTTACACAAGATCTTATATTGCAAAGTGCAACCGTATAAATTTTACATGTTACCCGCAAAACCAGCGCGTGCGCATAAATAGCTTAATCCCATATACAAATAATAAATCTTGCATGTAACCCCATCCTGGGGGAAAAAAAAAAAAAAAATCATCTTTTAAATAGCTACAACTTGTCATGGGGAAAAAATGCATTTTCCCTCCCGAACGCTACGGAGGGCACAAACCCAGGGCTTCGTCACAAATAGGATTTTACAAAATCTATGCAAGAGAAACATTTTCATCTATTTTTAATAAAGAGTCAAGGGGAAGAATGTGGATTTATATGCAGGAGCGCTGAACAGTGTGTAGAATACCAGTCCCGCATCAGAACAAGGCATTTGAATGAGAAAGTGCCACGTACGCGTATGCAAGGAGTAACTACGCACAGTCTGAGTAAAGCAAGACAACGCGCAACACTTCAAAAACCCCCAGATGAAGCGATTCTGCCCTGAATAATCCTCTTTTCTGACTAAGCCCCTGGTCACAGCCACTCGCCCAAGTTCCCATGTATCCAACCCTCAGACCGAGCCCTCTGCCACCGGCCTGAAGACTTGAGCTCCCCAGGAAATGACTAAACGCTGTGCGAGAGCGCCAGCCCCGTGAGTCAGCACTTGTTCTCTAGGCAGGTCCATCGTCATCTTCCTTCAGGTAGACGCGGAATTATTAGAGCAGCGAGCGCTGATAACCTTCTGGCAGCAGCTTCCCGTCCAGCCCAGCTACAAAGGATCACACTCCGCCTCTTCCACCCGCGACGCGCTCGCTCCATGATAGCCCAGCGTGGACAGATGATTTTCCAAATCAAGCCTGTTTTGAGAGGAGCAATAAAAACCAACCCCAAGCCATGCAGGCTCCCAAGGAGGACTCCGTATCTTGCTGCAGAACACTCCAGACACACGTAGATGGTGACCCACAATTAGAAAGACAAACGGTGTCTGCTCTTGGGTCCACCACAACCTGCTGCGAACAGCACCGGGCCAGGGGCTGGGGCTCTCGCAGTGCTTGAGGTCCAAGGCTTTCACCCCACCTACAGCCATCGGTGACCGCAGCTCCCGGTTGGAGATATTCAGTGAAACCAGACAGTCCCTGGCATTTATTCTGCCTTCCTCTCAGCTCTCCTGCAAGAACACCCATCGTATTTTGCAGCCTGTTGTTCGCCCGCTAAGGTGGCCACACAAAACCACCAGAACGTTACCGCAGTGGGTCCAGCTGGGATAAGGTTAAAAGAGATGTGACTACCGGTTTGAATCCCGTGCGCAATTCCTGTTACCTACCCTCTCATGGCTCTCAGATGTCAATATTTAATAATTCTATTGAAACAGGCTTCCATTTTTCTAAGGTAAGCCAACTGCCCCAGGTACCCTGGCTGGGAACCTCCTCCAGATCTGACACCGCGGCGACGCTGCCAAACGCTCCCGAAGAACAGCCTGGATGTGCCGCCCACTTCAGCCCAACTGCACCTCAAGTTACTTTCCGGAATTAAATTCTAGACGCTCCACTAGGATGCAAGAATGGGAGAAGAAAGCAGCGAAGAGCAGTGACTCCCGTCTATTGATCACACAAAGGACGCGGGCAGGGCAAGGCGGCTCTGACCTTCCTCTCGCGCACTCGCTGGCGCGGCGTGTCGCACGGCAGCGCGGTAATCACGGACTTCCAGATGGGAAAACGCTGTTCCGAATCAGCGCGATGATCACGCACGACGAAACAAAGACAGATATCATGATGAGGGCATTAGCACTTAAAACATCACCCCTCTAACACACTTAAATCCCAAGGATGAATTTTTCGAAACTACATCGGCGAGACGTCTGTCGTGACGTGTTTTCCCACATGCCTCCCACCCTGGTTTTCCCCAATACCGAGGGTGGATTCGGGAGGACGTCACTCCCCTTCCACAGCAGCAGAGGAAGCGATGGCTGCTGCAGAGAGCAAACCCCCAAAGAGCTTGTCCCAAAGCCCTGCCATCTGAGACACAAACCGCCGCCGTTTTACAGCACCGACGAGCGCTTTCGCTGGGACAGTTACTATTAAACAGTATTAGTCACCGCAGTAGGATTCCACGACTTAAAGTAATACAATTATTAATCTTTTACCCAATTAGCGTGCAACACCAGTAATTTAACTGCCGGGAACTCCCACCGAACTCCAGGAGCGCTCCTGACAGACAGACAGCAGGAGGCTGCCAGAGCAGCTCGGAAATGGGTCTTTTTTTGAAAGCCCGACCGGTGGGAAGCAAAGCACTCTGTGAAATAACCTTAAACCCGCTCTGCACACACACAACTCGGGACGTGCTCCAGAGCTGTATCCAAATTCCACTCCAAGTGCAGTTCTAAAAAGCAGAGCTATAGTCCCGGGAACGGGAGGCTGGAGCCCCTCGGCGCGATCCTCGCCGTGGACAAGCCCCGGAGCCTGCCCAGGCTCCGCTACGCCGAGGCCAGGCCATCTTTGCTGGCTTGGAGAGCACAACCCACTCAAGTCGGTTACAAGCTTGGGAAGCCAGATTTAAATCGGAAGAGCAGCAGAAAAATGCACTGTACAGCACAGCACAAGGAGCAGATTTCAGGCCCCGAGCTCAGTGCGGGCTGTGTTAAGCTTTCAGTTGTGTTTACATCAGCAATCGTGGCTTCTTGAGGAATTTCACTGCTAAGGAAACCATCTTGGCATGTCACCAGCAAGCCTAAGAAAAGCCATTATTCTGTCAGCTGCGATGCTCTTTACAAGAAAGATCATGCAAGGAGCGACTTCTGTGCCGGGCTCTCTCGGCACGCTGCAGAGCAGCCGCCTCTGCTTCAGAAGCACTTTGTTCAGAGCCTGGAGACCAGGATGCGGCAAGATCCTTCTTCGGGGAAAGCCTCCGAGCTGCGTGGAAGATCAAAACAACGGGCGAAAGGCGAGCCCCCTCCCGCGGCACGGCTCCACAGGCCAGCCGCACGCCCCAAACCCACCGCGGAGCGACCAACTCGGCTACTGAGTGGGAAACGGGCACCTCTCCCAGCACATCGATCCCTCCTTTGTGCCGCTCGCAAAGAGCTCCTGGAAGAAAAGGACGTTCAATTATTGGTACAAAGCGGCCCTCGTTCTGCTGACCTTTACGGAGAAAAAAGATGCGATTACCAGAAGGAGAAGGAACGGTCAGCCTCGATGGGCTGCCCTTGCTTTGCAGGTTATTGCAGTATCGGGTATTTCTGGCGCTCCAAAGCGGCCAGATCCTAACGGGTATTTTTCTTGCCTTGTATCAGTACGTCACCACTGTCATAAGATCTTTTCACTAAGCCATGAGGACAAATATCCTTTCTACACTGACACCAGCGGACCCTGAACCCAAACAAACACGCTTAAGAGTAAGATCTTACTCCACAAGCTACCTCCAAACCCACAATTACTACTTACAGTGAATTTTCCTACTGTGGCCTCTCGAAGGGCCCGACATCTCCTTTTCCAATTACATAAACTGAATTCTCAAATGTCTTACTTGAAGAGGGAAGGAAGTATGGAGAAATCAATGGGATTATTTAAGAGCACAGTCAGCAACTTGACAAAAAAGAAAGCAAACAAAATGAACAAAGAGCTTACAAAAAGAGGTACTGCAGTTACCAACAGGACTGAGCTTGAAAACTTAGTCTTTGACAGCACATTAATACTGGGATTATAATATAGTTATGCAAAATATTGTGTTTATGACACCATTTGTCACTGCAAGCTTGTTAAAAAGCTGTTTCTGAGACCCCATTTTTGCGTCAAACGTTCACAGAATCAAACTCCACGTGAGAAATCTCTGCGGTGTTAATTTTTCGCTAGCGAAAAATCAAGCGGCGTAACCACAATAATGACTCCAAAATACCTTGCTTGAAATTCTCAGCGAGCAGGGAACTGAGGCTCTCAATAAAACAGAAGACAGATGATGACACAAAGCTCTGGACAATCGCCGCGTTGTCTGGACAACAACAACCACCTCCGCAGCAGCCCAGAGAGACGCTGAGGAAACATCTCCTGAGCTTCTTCCTCTCTACCCTGGTCCACCTAGGCTGGTGTCCTCTCACCAGGTCCATGGCCAGCTCTGCCCTGGCCTGATCCACACATAAAAGTAGCTCCCTTCTGGAAAAGCCAAGCTCTTGTCACCAATCCAACCACCTCACTGACAGAAGCCTTGTGAAGAACGCGCTAGGCAGCTTCCAACAGCTCTGTCTGCACTTCAGAGGAGGACAAAACAGGGACTGGCCCCAGCAACACGTACGACACTTGTAACATTAATGAACCGACCCTCTAACGACACACGAGGGCTCAACAGCAACGGAAAGGCTATCAGAACAAGCAGCAAACACCTAAAAACAACCCTCCCGCCAGCTCTAGTTGATCGGGTCCCTTCTTCCATCTGCTCCCACCACGGCTGGAGACATTCGACACTGTGGAAATAAACTCTTTGGGGTTTATTTATAATAAAGAGTGGAGAACAACAAACACGCTGCTGCTTTCAGCAGGTCAATGAAAAACTCCCATTGGTAAATTCAGCATTAAAGTATCAAAAGACAGAGCTCGCCGTAAACAGATTCTTTTGAACAACAGATCGACTGACCCAGCAAACACCAGCCAGCTGGAAAGCAACATTAACCCATAAACAAAACTGGGCTCTGCCAGAGGCCGGGACGCCGAGACCGCGCTCCCCCTTCGTTGTTCCTGTCTCGGGGGGCTCGGGACTGGGTCACGGCTCTGGAAAAGCTGAAGAGCAACAATTCCTGCACACATCAAGTGGAGAACGCAGCGAGCACAAGGCAAAGCAACAAGGAGCTTCTGTACTGAAGGCAGCTGCACGTCGGAGTGAAAAAACCCAATCCGCCTCTAAACCGGCTCCGAATTTTTCCAGGCTCAATTACGTGAGGATCCCACTTGTACCAGACCTGTCCTTGTGTCCTGCGCTCCTCACCTGGGCAGAACATCTTCACTTTGGAAGAGAAGAAACTTTATGTCTAGTTACAGGTAAAAATGTCACGGTGTATTTGCACCAACAAGCTGCGATCTCTCCCAGATCACCTTTATCATAAAAACAGGTCCAAAATGATGAAATATCACTTATACAAACACAACAGGAGCGTAATAACCACACTTCAGCCCCAACCAGGCGAAAGTTGAACCCGACACGTCACCAGGACGCCCACGGCGCTGCCCGCTCACGGGGCTCGAGCGGAGACAGAGCGACTTCGGCCGTGGCAAAGTCACTTTGAGATTCCTGAGTCCCGGCCGCGCTGCGTGTGGAGCGGAGTGAGAGGACAAGCAGCAGCAGAGGACGTGCCACCGAGGGTTTCTCTGACAGCTGCTGCTCCCCACACAGCACAGCTGACCACGTCCACGCTCTCCACAGGAGAGTGACGACACAGACTGGTCTTTATGGGCAAGAAGCAGCGTGACTTGGATGCGAGTCGGTGTTTGCGTGGCTGGGCTCGAGCTGGAGAAGAGGAAACGCTGCTGGATTTATTTGATGGTTGAGTTTATGGCAAAGTTACTTACAGAACAGGATGAGCTTCTTAAAAGAATTTCAGGCATAAATCAGAACAAATAAAACTACTTTCCATACCGCAAGTCCATCAGAACACGCTCTCACGTTGTCCTCACATACACTACCGCAGGGAGGAAAGCCTGACAAATCTGCTAAAAGCTTTAAAAAGCCTCAATTAAATATTAATGTTCTGAAAACGATGAAGCCAGCACAAAAACACAAGTCTCCTTTGCCACTCCAGTTCTGCATCGCCCAGAGCAAGAGATGAAAGATTTCTTGTGAGCAGTGACGCCTGGATGAAATTATGAATAAACCAGAGAAAACCCCCAAACTGCAGCGGTTGAGGTCGCGAGCTGCCTGGAAACGCCGCGACCACCAAAATGGATTCGCAGCACACGAGTGACAACAGTGAATCGTTGTAAAGCCAGCTAACGAAAAGCAGACAGAGAAGGTTATCAAGGCCTCAGTTACATTTAGCATGACGAGAAAAACTTGTGCTGAAGATAAAGGGAGAACCGGTCCCTGCAGCAAGAGGAATCCAGCCAACTTTACTTCAGCGTTGTCCTTGGACTCCAACTAACCGCAGGACAGAAGCTCCACGGAGAAGTTCACTGGTCGCAAGGTGGTTTAGGGTCAGCGGGGTTGGCTGGTTTGGCTCCTTGGGTATTGGGTTGAGATGCTCCCTTTGTCTTTCAGCTACTTCACACGATCCCCCATTTCCTCCAGGTTGAGGACTTGGTTGGTCAGGTCTTAATAGCAACCCAGAATGACTTGCCAAAAGCTCCCCAAAATCTTTTAATTGAATGATGACATCAATTAGTTAATTTTAACGAGAGTGAGATCATCTTTTAATTTTTCATTCTGCAATAAATTCAAAGCGAAGCTGACTGTGGAGTTTCTCTCAGCAACAGCCAATCTCCCTCAAAGGTGTAAGCAGAATGACTCTAAATAGCAGACTCATCTTGATTTCTTTCTCTCATTAGCCTTTAACTCTAACAGAATTAGCCTGTTTTTATTACTATGCAAAAGGTCAGGTAAGCCCTCCAACTCGCTCATCTCAAACAGAAGCCCAAAACTTTGAACTCTCTGGTTCCTGTAGAAAAAAAGTCCTCAAGTGCTGGGTAACTTCTCTCTAAGCGTGGACAGAGTAAAATTTAAGAATATAGAACTCTAAAATGTCCAGAAAACAAACAAACAACAAACCAACCAATAAAAAACACCCAACAAGACAAAACCGAACAAAAGCACCCCCTGAAAAAGCAAGCTAAGAATTAGATTTATCTGAGAGTGATTTGTGGGGACGCAGAGGTCTCTGATTCCATGTCACACCGGTGGAACAGGCCGCGATGGAAGCCACAAAGGAGCGCAGGTGCACGGGGCAACTGCAGATGTTTGGCAAAGCTGCTGCTTCAGCTCCACAGCGTGACCTTGGCAAGGTTACCCAATGTCCATGGCCTAATTCCACCTCTAGTTTGGCTGGCAAAGGCAGCAGGGACTTTCCAGGCTCAGCAACTGCAGGAGTCCTACTCCTCCAAAACCTGCAAGTCCTACAGAATGCCGGGGTCTTACCCGGACGAAGCTCACCCTAATTGCAGCTTTACTCCACTGGCTTCCAACCCACTCCAGCATCCCCGTTCTCTACTTCCTTGCTCCAGCACGATTCTTTATCCCTTGTCAGTCTATGCTCCATCATTCCAGGTATTAGTTCACTTCCTCCGTGGTCACACAACCGGGCGTTAGCTGGAGATCCTCCACCACACCACACGCCCACTTCCCCAGCCCTACCCCTGGAGAAACGAGAATTTCACCTTCCCTTTCACTTCTGCTACGGATGACACCAGAAAAAGAACTTGCAGATGAACCATCTGTTACGACGCCTAATGGAGCCATAATCACCAGCTATCAACCACTTCAAAGAACACTGAAATGTTTATAAACCCAGCGTGTCAGTGTAATAATATTAACAGGGAGATACTTGTATCTTTTTGATATAATATTATATTCACAGCAGGCTGCGCTTTCCATAATGGCCTTTTTATAGCAACGTGAAGCACTGCGGACAGTCCTACACAATTGGAGGGGGTGGGGGGAGCAGGAAGGGCTAAGGATCTGTTGACAGCAGTCATTTAAGACAACGTAACCTGCCAGGAAAGAGAAACTAAAGAATTCAAGCCCAAATAGAAAGCTTGTAATTAAGCAAAACCTCTAGAAAAGGAGGCCTGAGACAACAGGCATCGCCTTGGACTGCTGCCCTCCAATTTGTTCCGCAGACTCATCTGCTGACTCCGTGTTTCATGTAAGTAAAATTTGTGCCGTGCTACGTAACAGTCTCTTCAAGGAAAACGATGATCTTTGGGAAATAAAGCAACCACTGCTCTTCAATACTGCTTGCACGACAGGATCACTCTTCTGAAGCTCTGGGTATTGTAGAAGCATAACATGGTACAAAAAAAAATAAAATAGAGAAACAAAATGAATTGCTTGGGGTATCCCAGCTTAGATCTTCCTACCACATCCAACACCGAGCTGCCTGTTCAGTGCCAGCCCATCTGGAGCATCCATAAAGAACAGCTCAGACTGTCCTCAAGAAACGCCCCAGAGATCTCTCCTCTCCCCCAGCTAATTCTGCTGGAGGAAGACACAAGATTTCTCCTGGAACCCCAAAGCTGCGCTTGGGCAGCACCACCTCCATGAACGTACACAAACAGAAGCCACAAAGGCAGGATGTGCTCATGACCTGACACCTTCACCACCGTCCTCTGAAGCACGACACCTCACCGGTCGTGTCGCGCACAGAGAGGACTGAATATTTCATGTTAAAAGCTCTGAAAGGGAAAACACAAACCCTAGCCCAGAAACGCAGTCTGCCGAAGCCAGCCCCTCCACTGCACACCCAGCAGTCCTGAGGAGATGGGCAGAACTGGCAGCAATTCCTCCAAAATCTTGTTTTCACGCAGAGGAAATGGAACGGGCAGAGCCGTGCGGATCTACCTGAGCATGCCCCTTTCTCAAGGGCTTGGGTGCACCGCTTGAAAACTGATGATTATTCAGATACTCGAGCGTGTCTCTCATTTTTATTCCAGCACACAGCAAACTGAGAACGAAGAGTTTATCCTCAGGAGGAACCAGTCACCCCAGAGGCAGACACCTCTCCAGAGGTCACGCAGCAGAGCCCGGCCACCAGAGACATCTCCTTCCTCGGGATCGAGACGGAGTCAATCACGGGCTGCCGGCAGCTCAATGGCAGGCAGGTTCTGCGAGCGTCCTTGCGCAGAAGGTTCTTTCCTCATGGTTTAGTTTCAACAGATGCGTTAAGTGCTACACTGACAGACCCACCAGAGGAAAATCCTGAGGACTAAGCACAAGAGCTCAGCACTCAAACCCAACAACCGGGGCCTACAGAGCTAATGCGGACTGACGTGCAAAAGCGTGCGATGGTTTCCACGCGGCTGCCCTCATCATCTTCACATGGGAGGCCAAGAAAGCCCCTGGGGCTGCGCTAGGGCCTCAACGGGCGCAGGTTTCCTTTCGTCTCTAACAAAGGCTTTGAGCAGTTGGCGAGCTGCCCCGGCCCCGCTGCCTCCTTCCTCCTCAGATGTGCCTCCATCCCCAGAGCGCGCGGGGCGGCTCTGCATCTGCGCCCTGCTCGGCCCGAGCTAAAGGGTGGCACAGGAAACCCAAGTCAGCTTTTCCCCTCCGTGAGGAACCTCCCTGGAACAACCAGCGCAGTCCCTTTCATGTAGGTATCTAACAGTCTGCAGCACTTGAAGGGCAGACAATATGTTCAAAGCCCAAACATTAACTGGTTTAGTGAGCTAAGAGGAGATGCTGGCTGCAATCGCTCGGGGCAGAATGTGCTGAAGGAGCAGAAATCTACCTTTCAACTAGGAATCTATGAAACGGCTTCCAACAATCCCTTTAAAACGTGGAGACAATCCAACAGCTGCCGCCTGACTCCAATGTGACAATAAGTCTGGGAGACTTTTTGTCACATTTCACCCACAGAAAACCTCAGCTATTCTTCAAGAGCTATTCTTAATAGCGGAATTACAGAAAAAAAAGCAGCTCTTAGGTCTCCCAGATCTCTCCACTTCACTAGTTCCTTTCATTCTCCCTTTCTCGGACTATTCCGCGGGCTATCCGCTCAGGATGGCAAGCACTCGACAGCAATGCTGTTCATGTTTTGAAGCTGTCAGGTCCTCAATCCCCGTCCCAAGACGGACCCGCGAGCAGCTGAACCAAGCGGTTGTTGCTTTGCACGGCAACAGCAAGCAGCAAACACGCTCCGAGCCGCGCTGCTGCCAGATCTCCCCTAACCTGGAGCCAAACTCCTCTCGAAGGGAGGACTATTCACTCCTTCCCCAGTTCTTCACGCCAAGTCTTTCATCCTCCTGCCCAAACAGTTGTGTCTCTGCCGAAGGGGAGCGTGCCGGCAGCGCCCGACAGCCGGGCTGGGTCCTTAGAGTCATAGAAACGGTTTGGGTTGGAAGGGACCTCAAAGACCATCTAGTTCCAACCCTCTGCCATGGCAGGGCCACCTCCCACTAGACCAGGTTGCTCAAGGCCCCCAAGTCGTTATTCACACCGTGGTGTTGTTTGCAGGAAGGTGTTCTGTCATTTCAAACTGGAGAACCTCAGGAGTAATTATTCTCCTACGAGAAGAGGCCAGTTACAGCGTCCTGCGTGGCACGGAGAACTCTGTCACCACCATCCACCTTATTCTGTGCCCCCCTCCCTTGTTGCTTCACAGCATCCATTTAAATCCATAGAATGTGAAACACGAGCTTCCGTGTAGAGCAGAGCGATGCTCTGGAAAGAAGCCCCGGAAGAGCTGCCAGCGCAGGAACCTCTCCTGCTGCCTGGCTTTCCCCACCAGGTTCAACGCAAGGACTGACCTCCCCACCCCAGGGCAGCGCCTGGGTTGAGCCTCACGAGCAACGCTGATAAACCCAGGAGGATTTCTGCAGGGAAGCGTGTGCAGGACAAACCTCTGCAGCTCTTCTGGGCCGGAGGGTCACGTTCCACCGGCCACATGCGAAGCCCGAAGGAGAGAGGTTGGTACAGAAGGAGGATGCAAAGCAAATGGAACGTGTCTGGACAAGAACCAAGCAACAAACCCCAACCGCTGTTAAAAACCCCTTGGAAACTGCGACAGCCACACTTGACAGACGAGACTTCAGCCGCTCTTTACAGGAGCTACGGCGGGAGAATCGGAACTGGAGGAGGAAGGGAGGGAGGAGAAGGGTCCACGTTTTCTTTTTTCCTTGAGTCTCATCTGAAAAACAGCTTCGCTCAGGTTTATTCAAAATCAGCTTATCCACCATGAAAGAGGGAAGAAAGAGACAGATGCTATTAGGCAAGTAATTACCTCGTGAGACACATGGCAGCAGTCATAATACATCAAGTACGACTCTGCTAGATCCAAAAGCTTTTCCTTACGGCTGCCATCCCATCGCCAGATACTACTCAAAGTGTTTCACCAAATCTCTGTACAAGGAACGACGTTTTGATACACAAAAGCCGAGGGGTAATTACATCTTCCTGTTTGCTCTTCTAGCCAGACGTTTTTTTTTTAAATCCTACTGCGAAAAGAATTGCCTTGAAAGCCTTCCAAGGCAGCACCGCCTCCAAGGGCTTGGATTTTTCTGATTTTGGGGAAATACGGGAGCAAATTAACTATGCTTTAGCACAGGCATCCGTGCCTCTGGTCAAAGCTACTACAGCAAGGTTCCCAAGTCGTTAACACCAAAGGCAACCAGTCCTACACAATTTTTACATGCTGCAATTCTAAAACAGGACTTAACAAGTAAAGTGTATCAAACACGGGAATAACTAAACAGAACAGTTTGTTCAAGGTTTCTAGGTGTGGCCGCAGCCAAGACATAATGGGATTATTTATATCTGACTCATTTGCTTTGTCTTCATCCATGATTCTCCCTGTTCGGGGCTCAATAATTGACTTTTTCTGCACCATGGGACGTGTTAAATTCAGGATGTTTTCGAGGACTTGAGAATTTAAAGCAGAGAGAAGAGATTCCACAAATACAGCCGGTTTGTATCGATACGCGTTCAAGCAAAACCTGGTATCAGTCACAGCTAAACTCCAGATTGCCTGAACACGCAGAGGAACACCTGAACTCCCCGCACTCTCCCCACACGTCCGCTCGCTGGTTGTCACACCGCACATTTCAACGTCTCCCCGCTTGTCGCCTCACCTACGGGGCTGAGCGTCAGAAGTTCTCAGCTCTGTGCCTGGCCCTGCTGCTGGCGTGTGACCGAGGAACTCCCCTCACCTCAGCTTCCCGGCCGCCAGCCGACAAGAACAGCACTTCCCCCTTTCCACTGGAGCAACTTCCAATCCAAATCTGCCTGAGGATGGAGGTTTTCATTCCAATTACAATAAGAATTGTTCTTTTTCTAATCCACAAGGGATCACTTGGAGTTTCTGCCCTAAGAATAAACACAGGTCTCGGTCTCAAAAAACACTTACACGAGCACTTTGCTACGATGAGATCTACTTTCTGCTAACACAAGACAGGCTTTAGTCCTCTGTTGTTCAGGATTTTTCCCAGGATTGCCACATAAGCTTAAAAAAAAAAAAATATCAAAATAACTTACAGCGTGGTCACCTACAAGTGCTTTCACTGCTCATGAAGTGAGGTAAACGGGTCAGGATTTTTTAAAGAAACAAAGCTTGCATTCCTAAAAGTTTAGTCAATTGTCCTCTCCAGTTTGCCAAAGTCCACAGCTCTACGCGGCCGAGGAGCCGGCGCTCTCTGAGATGGCAGACACAGAGGTGCGGAGAGGTGAGAGCACCCCGGCCAGCGCGGCTGCCAAGGGCTCTGCTCTGAGGACACTCCACAGGAACCCAGGGGCTCTGCTCCAGCTCACAGACACGGTACGGAGCCACCTGAAGTGAACTTTTCAGCAACACCCTTCTCCTTTCTCCTCCAGAAACAGCACTGCAAGAAGCCCTGCTTTTAGCCAACACACCACCATCGGTACCTTGTTAGAACCACCCATGGGACACCAGTACCTCGGTAGAACCACCCTTGGGACACCAGTACCTTGGCAGAACCACCCATGGGACACCAGTACCTTGGCAGAACCACCCATGGGACACCAGTACCTTGGCAGAACCGCCCATGGGACACCAGTACCTTGGTAGAACCATCCCACGGGACACCAGTACCTTGGCAGGACTACCCATGGGACACCAGCACCTTGGGAGAACCGCCCATGGGACACCAGTACCTTGGCAGAACCACCCCATGGGACACCAGTACCCTGCCAGAATCATCCCATGGGACATGTAACTATCTTTTATTTGAACGCCAGAAATGGAGCACCTTTAATAGGCATTTTCCACTAACATTCAATTAAGGAGAAAAAAAAACACAAAACAATCAAAAGACAGCCCAGTTTAATCTGTTTATTCCCCTACCAGAAGCGCTGAGGATCAAGGAGCTTTTATCTCCCGCTCTGATCACCTGACTCGCTCTCCATGCCTGGTGAATAATCTCCTGCTGGAATTTGCCATGTCACTTCCCAGCTCTTCGGAGTAACTCTCCTTCTCCTCAGCACGGTGACAACGCACATTGCGAGCAGGAACCTCGGTGCAGCACAGAACCACGCCGGCCGCGCGTGGTCCTCCTCGACAGCAACGCAACGAGTGACCTTTTGCAACTGTGCGTGAACTTGGCTCACCCCTCTTTCTAGAAAGGAAGCAGAAAACTTCAAAGCCTCTTTCCCCTCCTCAGGGTTTCTGCTGGCTGGTCACCTTGTCTACGTGATCACTGCTTCCAAAGAAGCACACAAAGCTTCCCCAGTGGGTAATTACAGCGAGAGGCGATGATGAAGACGCAACCACCAGGTAAGAAAACTGCCTTATCAGGACACCCGTACCGACAGACGTGCGTCTGCGGCTGTTGGCAGCGAGCAAGTTACAGTATCTCCAGAAAAGGCGCTTCATGCTGAAACGCCCCTTCACGTCAAAGCTTAATCACCTCCCTAAATGAAGAGATGATGCGGTGGGACAGCAGGCAACAAAACCGTCTTCTACACACCCCTCCACCCTGGAGCGGTGGCCGTGGAATGAAGCCCCACACAGGGCCAGGACCTGAACCCAAACCTTTCAGCTCTCCAGCGGATGCTCTATCTGCTCTATCATTCCCACCTCAGACCACATCCTTCCAACTGTGGACAACCAACTGCCCGGCACAACTTATCTTGTTTGTACATTCCAAACGTAGCACTTCTGTAATCTCCCATGGCTTGTTCGCCCCGGCACAGCTTGTTTCCTGGTCACCCCTTCCCGCTGCCGGCTGGACACCCCACCCAGCCACCCCCAGGCCATTCTCGCGGCAACGACAGCGGTGGCTCGTATGGAAAATTATTAGTGGGAAAACACTTAATTCTTATCTTCCTGTAATGAAATTCAGCAGCTCGGAAGGAGGAACTGGAAGCATCACATGATGTATCACAATTCCCAGCAGACCAGCGGGCTTTGTCTGCACTAGAGGTGTGCGGCTGCGGCGACGGCCGCGTCCTCCCTCTGCACAACGACCAGGAGAGGCAGGGACAGAGCAGAACGTCCACGCTGCTCTCGGAGAAATTTGTTGTACATTTGTATTAGAGGAACACCAACGTTGCTATTCCTAAATAAACTTAATGCAAAGAGAGCTACAGGTTGTGGATGGTCCAGCCCTGGTTCATGGGAGGTGTCCCTGCCCGTGGCAGGGGGTTTGGAGATGATCTTTGAGGTCCCTTCCAAGCCAAACTGATTTACGATTCTATGACAGCATCTAGAAATACCTGCGCTGACTCCTGCTCATAGCAATTTATGCTTTATTTCCAATAACAGGATGGTTTATTTTCCGAACTCCTTTAGGATTAAGGTACAGGAACAACATCCCCGACAAGAGCAAAAGACAGACCCCCCCCAGCCAAGCAATCCCTCTCCACCGCTGCACTTTAGACTGATGTTTGACATTAGTCCTGATCCCAGCGGCAAAACGGGAGCGCTCGATCCGCTAAGCCAAGCTGCTCCCACGGCTACAGCCATCCTAAATGGAATGCATTATTCCTGCATTAAAACATATGTTTTTCAAGGCAGCTCGCCATCCGGCTGTTCCGAGGGAGATTACAGAAGACCTAATTTTATCAGGCAGGGATACAATTCTCCCGGTTGTTTTTGCTCCCTAGGGACAGGGAGCTGGTGAAAGCAGGTTGCCTGGCTGCTGGGGAACGATTCCGAGAGGCTCAGTCGCTGATCACTGAGGCAGTAACTCACGTCCTGGCCTCGCAAAGTGTATTAACGCAGATGCCCCGTGGGCTCCGCGGGCTCCCAGCCCCGTGGAACCCAACGTCCAGAACGACCTAGTTTGGGTCAGCAATTCTTGTCGATTTGAGAATCTGAAAAAGTTTATGTTGGTAGAGAAGTGCTAAAACTTTAAGCAAGCTTTTTTTTCTTTTAATCAGCTTGAGTTACATTAAATAAAGTGTTTGCTTGTAAAAGCAGCAAGGGAAGTTCTGTTACTATTACTCTGACTATCTTTGGTATGAACACAATCTCTCCTGCCTGGGTTTATTCTACCAAGTGCTTCACAAAATCTCAGCTTTCAAGTTTGAAAAACAAAAAATTAAATAAATAAATTAAAAAAGGCAAGCTGATAGAAATGGGCATTTTACTCAAAAAATATCCAGGCAAGAGCAACAACCCAGCACTGGCGAATGCGATTCCGAGTGAGAAATACAGGTGTGGGGCTTCTCCCAGGACTTCTCACCACAATGTAACGGGAAAATCCGTGTAGCAGATGGAATGCTGCTGCCTGCAGAGCATCCGTTGGCTATAAATCACTGTTTCCTCACACATGCTGCACATTTAAGAGTCTTCCCTTCCAATTAATCGAATGAGACATCCTGGCCTGATGACTCTTCCCTGATTCCATGAGCTCTAAGGAAAATTTTGGATTGAATCAACCCCAGCAGAGGAACGCTTCAGTTCCTCTCTCTCTCTCAATCCAGCAGCAGCTCAGCGACTCACTGAGAGATTCAGGAAATGCTTTTTATAACTTGGAGACATACAGCTTAACAAAAACCATTTAAAGAAACGATCTGGACGTTGAAACAAATGCAAACAGGATACAACCCAGCTTCTGCCACACCTCTGGGACTCCTCACCATTAGTTCACTCTTTGGCTTCTGAAACCCGCCACTGAATAAACATGATAAATCCGATGAATAGAAGCTTCACGACAAAAACTAATCAGCTGGAGGGACTCAGGAAGGAACCCAGCACCCTTTCCACAACATCACCGACGAGCTAGAAACACAAGGGGTGCTCCGCACACGGACTTTCCGTGGGAGCTCCAAGGATGCTCTGCTTGGACGCACGGCTGACAGCCCAGCGATCCCGCGCCGCGTGGTTCCGCCACCAGCCAGTGCATTCACTACTTAATATTTCATGCTATGGAATTTAAAATAGAAAACTGAAGATCAGTTATCTAGGACACCACAAGAAGAACAGCAAATGCGGCTTCGGTGCAGATGTGTCAGGCTAACAGGGCTGATGAACGTTCCCAGCTGGAACCGCAGCTATCGCCCATACCAGCACCGGTGGGAATCATAAGAGACAAACCTGGAGTCATTGCTACCAGATGTCCCCGTCATCCAGCTGAGGAAAACTGGTTCTAACTCTAGCGAAGCTTTGGAGAAGCCATCGGGGAGGAGGTGGAGGACTCTCAGAAAGCCTCTAATTTCCTCCTCTCCTCAGGGCAAAGGGTCAGAGCTGCAGCTTTTAAAAACAGCCCCAAACTCACTCATTTCCTACGTATAAAACACAAAAACATTCATTCTTCAACTCTCCTGGTTGTCTTTGTCATCCCAGCCTGGATGCTGCAAGAACCTTCCTTTTCTCCACCACATTTACAGCCTTCAGTCGCGTACCTACAGGAAAACCTACTCCCGCTTGCAGTAGCCAAAATATTTCTTTCAATTGTATTTAACTCCCTCTCTTTCCACGCCGTTCATCATCGAAATCATTCTGCTATGACCATCCGTGTAGTACAAAAGTGTGACCATCTTACAGACCTTCTGTGTGATGCACTGGTGGCAGGTTTGGTACTTTGATCACGACTTGAGCTGAATTCCCTTGTTCCAAAGCACAGACACCCCAAGGAAGCCACCGTGCTTCCATCACTTTTTCCTGGGTTGTAAGGCTTCAGGAAACCCGGAATCCTCTGAAGCAAAAGCTCTTACCAGAGTCTTTGTCAAGCCAAACAAGGCGGGAATGGTCATCTCGGGCCCTGCGTGAACAGCTCTCCTCGACTCGCTCCAAAAGGGGGTTTGTGCATCTCAAAGCGCTGCCTCAGAACCGGCCCCTCGTTGGCCGCACACAGAGCGACTGTGCCGAAGCCACGCGCCGGTTTCTCAGCAGGTTTGGTACCCGTCAGCTTAATTTCCTGCACGGAAATTAAGGAAGCAACAGAACAGCTTCCCCGTTACTAGTTCTGCAAGGCTGGTGGGTGAAATGCTGCACCTGGAAGTCCTGCTGGCCACAAGACCATCGGATCTGACTGGCTTGTTGGGAAGCTCTCCTTTAACCTCTCCTGCGCTACGGCCACAGCTCCCTTCTGAAAAAACAAAGCCAAACTTTTCTGCTCACTCAGCAAAACCCTCATGGGCAGTCCTCACTCGGACTCTTCTCTCATCTATTTAAATTCTGTGCTTCGGCTTCTTAACCTAGAAAAAAGATCCTCACCTACTTTGGCAGGCACCTGGCAATCAAAGAATGAAAACCCAAAAATGAAAAGCGAAAGGCCCAATTTTTGAAAGAACAGAAAAATATCGCAATTCCATAGGAAATTTTCAAGCCAAACCAAATAGACTCTACCCACTTGCTTGAGTCAACATGTTTTCTTCCAGGAAGGTTCTCTCCTATTTGGCTGGCCTTCACTCCCGGGTTTCGACTGTTTTGCTGATACTACTTTTTCCACACATGCCACCATCCCTGTTATTTCTCCAGCTTCTGAAAATCCTACCCCAAAGCTTTCCTCTCTTTTTCCTCTCTACTCTTCAGCGAGAGACAATCCAGCTTTAAAAGGAGCAAACCCAAGTGCAAGAAGCCATCCCCAGAAACAACCTCCCCGCCAGCCAAAGGGATGTTTAACTCGGAAAGTCAACAGAAACCAGCTCCTTCTGCACGTGAGGCAAGAGCAGCGACACAATAACCCTGCCACACAACCCGGCAGGGACCAAAAGGACGCTCTGGGCCCGACCTGTGCACGGGGAATTCCTTGCTGTGGCTGCCTGGAGCTCCCCGCTCCCTCACCTCCTACTTTCATGGACAGCACCAGCCAAATCGGCTCCGCCAACATCCCCGTAACCCATTTAAACATCAGACAAAACCATAGTCAAAGGAAAACAAGCAGCCAAACAAGCTCTCGATGAGCTCGCTTAACCCTCTCGGAGGCTCTCGCCGTGCCACCATCGACGCTGTACCGAGAGAACCACCTTTAGCGCCCGAGCGGCGCAACAGGCTCGTCACGTGTGCTGTATAAAACAAACCCACCGAAGGTGCTTCATTAGAACCTTTGAATCTGGTTATTCCAGAGCTTCTCAGCTCCGTTAACGTGGCTGCGACGAGGCGAACGTGAGCGGAGCTGCCTGAAAACTTCACCCAAAGTACGAGAGCGCCTCGACACCCTCGAGCTGAGACGCAAAGGGCTTAAAACTAACATTTTCTGCTGAACGTGGGAAGAACTCAGACATTTACCTGGTTCTGTGAACTCACTGCACGCTGCAAACCTTTTAAGGACCAGCACCACAGAGCAGACACAGAGTCACCTTCGCGCGTCAAACCGAGCTCCTGTACTTACAGAAACGTCAAAACGGGGGCAAAAGTCTTCTTTAAAGTTAATCTCCCTGGTGCTTTTACTCATGAAAAAGCAGCAGATGCAAATCCGAAGCCAGCCCTTCCCATCATTAGCGATGCATAATGTGGGCGTTACTGAGAGATGAAGAAAAGGAAAAGCACTAGAAGGAAAAAAAAAACGCCAAAGTGGGAAAAGAAGGAAAACGTGAGTAACGAGAAGGTTCCAGGTTTCACCCAGCTCCAGGACCCAATTCACCGCTTCTCTAGTTATTGGTATTTAGTGTTTCTCCTTGGAGGCAGCGACGCTGATCCCTTCTGTAAGGGGGGAGATGTTTCCATAAAGCCTGATGTTCAAATTTTGGGTCCAACGTACCTCACCTTGAGAGAAGACAACCCAATTCTTACCAACACTTAAGAGATGAATGAGTTAGACTCAAATCAACCACTGAGGCCAAACAAAGACACACGATAAAGACTAAAAATACCCAAAGAAATGCAATTTCTGTTGATTAGTAAGTGACTGCTGTTTCCTGAAGCACATTCCACTATTTAGCTCAGACATTTTAAGTGCACTCAGGAGTGGAATTGCTGCTACTTCCACGCTGACCACGGGGCTCAGCGCGGAATAATCCCGGGATGGCAAAGGTATAATTAGTCCTGTTGCTCCGTCCGTACAGATTGTTCCTGAAGAAAGTCTCATGGCAGCAAACGCCGATTTCTATTTTAAACATACATTAAACTAATCCTGCTCCAGTTTGCATCCCGCTTGCTGACACTGCATCTTTCACAAGCATAATGTCAGATAAGGTTTTCATACTGTATATCCCCCACGTTGGTAAAAATTCTCTGCCTGTGGTGGTGAATGGTAACGCAGCCCTGCGTAAGCGGGGCCGGAGGAGGCCACCAAGATGATCTTCTACAAGGCCAGGCTTAGAGTTGGGCTTGTTCAGCCTGGAGAAGAGAAGGCTCCAGGAAGACCTTCTTGTGGCCTTCCAGTATCTGAAGGGGGTCTACAGGAAAGCTGGGGAGGGACTTTCACAAGGGCTTGTAGGGACAGGATAAGGGGTTGTGGCTTCAAGCTGGAAGAGGGGAGATTTAGACCAAAAATTAGGAAGAAGTTCTTCACTCTGAGGGTGGTGAGATCCTGGCCCAGGTTGCCCAGTTGTGGATGCTCCATCCCTGGGGGTGTTCAAGGCCAGGTTGGACGGGGCTTGGAGCAACCTGGTCTAGTGGGAGGTGGCCCTGCCATGGCAGGGGGTTGGAATGAGACAAGCTTTAAGATCCCTTCCAACCCACACCACGCTACAATAAAACGCACTGAGAGGCTCAGCACACAAGTAGCTGACGCTCCCAGCCTGTCACCTCCTGCATCTGAAGCCATCCTCCACACAGGGCCCGAGCAATCTGCCCGCTCCCGCCCCAGGGAGCCCGCGCTGCCTGCATGAACTCACTGCAGGTGCAGCTCCTCTCCTGTGCCAAAAGCGAGGGGTTCTTACCCAGAAAACCCAACAGAAACATTTACCCAGTCAACAGCCCAGCCTAGAGACAAATAAAGCTGCAACAAGGGGCTGGGGAAAAAAAGGATCGAGTGTTCTCATCGGAGCAACAGCTCATCAGTCAAACATGAAGCATTACTGCCATTTTTAATCAAATGCTCCTATTCAATATTGTTTACTATAAACAGCCCAGAGTTACATTCAGCTGAACAACGCACACACACGCCTGAAAATCTCTCGGCTCAAGCCCCAAACGAGGGTGTTTTATTCAAGAACTCTACAATGACATTACCTCCCGGCTCACTCGGCTCCTTTGCAGGGCAGACCCCCGTTATCTCAGCAACAAGACACCGAACTGCGCTTCCAGCGGCGCGGGGACACAGTCACACAAGGTTCTTTGTACCCGTGTTTTTTTTGATAGAAAAAAAAGTGATTTCCACAACCAAATCCATAACACATATACTAAGAAATGCGGGAATGAAATCCACAAAGGGGCAGCGGATTCAATATTCAGAGAGTTACTTACATAACATAGAAAACTTCACTCTATAGCACTGAAGTTTAAGCCGTTTGAGAAGCTTGTTAAAGATTAGCGGGAGGTCAGAGCCATTCTAGCAGAAGGGCTGAAATTTTTTAAAAAGTTTGCAGTACTCTATATTACAGGGTCAAACCACAGCGGGCTTCCAGGACCATGACAAACAAGTTTCAGAAAGCACAAGCAAATGCTTCAAACGTTCAGCAAATCCTTGGGAAACGTTAAAAATGACTTCCTATTACATCCTGAGCAACGCGAGGGCCTGCTCTCCACTTCTTTGTTATCATGGAGCACCCAAAGCCAAACACCAGATACCACTATCGCTTTAGTTAAACGTTTACAGAAAGGATATCTGAAAAACATTTGACAAAGAAAACCAAAAAACAAACAAACAAAACCCGCCCAACATTAGAAGTTTAACTACAAACAAGCTGCCTAAGGAGAGCTTCTACCACGGGCTTTTCACCTGGCGAAACATCGAGCAGCGCACAGGGCAGCGGGGGCTGACAGCACCCGGCTCACTGACTGAATTCCTGATCTTTGGAATTAGGAGGTCGTGTTCTGGGACGAAGCGACAGAGCGAAAAAGATGGCACTGAAATCTTATTTTCTGTAAGTTTTAAGGTAGGAGATGACGGCAGCCATGCAGGAAGCCCTCCTGAGAAGCCACTGATCCTGGCATCAGGTTCCTCACCCTGATTTAAAGACATGCAAAACAGAGGTACCTGCTCGGCTGCCTTCACCCTCAGCCCTCGCCCTCCGGCTTCGCAAGGGAACTTTACAACAAAGCTATATTGAGAACAGCATTTTAAGCACTGGGAAACAAAGGCATACTCAGGCAAAAAAGGAAACAACAAGAAAAGAAAAAAAAAAAAGCGCATGCTCTGTCCCCATGATGGCTTTGCAGGAGAACTTATGCAGAAAGTGGAAAGAACCCCGGGTTTGCCTTCGTGGTGGACCTGAAGCTCCTTCGCCGCCCCCAGCCCAGGCCCATGGGCCGGTCCTCAGGCCACAGGGAAGGAAGGGAAGGAAGGGAAGGAAGGGAAGGAAGGGAAGGAAGGGAAGGACGGGAAGGAAGGGAAGGACGGGAAGGAAGGGACGGAAGGGAAGGAAGGGACGGACCTCCCGCACGGGCG
>JAVSBS010024462.1:28156-45654 GCA_033124195.1 Coracias cyanogaster | reverse complement strand
GGCGCTCGGGGAGGGCCCTGCGGCGGCGGCGGCTCCTGCGCGCCGGGCGCGGAGGCCGCGGGAGCCGTGAGCGGCGGGGCCGGGGCCACTCGCGCCGCGGAGGCGATCGGCCGCCGACGTGATGGCCTTGGTCCCCTACGAGGAGGGAGCCGGCTGGGGAGCGCGGCAGCTGCACAGCCCTTCGGCCACCTTCCACTTCGCCAGCCGCACCATCCGCCTCAGGCAGGACTGGCGGCAGCTGGGGGTGGCGGCGGTGGTCTGGGACGCGGTAGGTGTTCACACCGCATGAGAGGTTTCTGTAGCTGATGGCTTTCTCCAGCGCTTGCTCTAGATTCCAGAATCACCTTGGAAAATTATGTAACATTGAATTGTGAAGGGAAGGCTTTTTTCCTGTAAGATTTTTTGTCTTTTTACAAAAAGCTATACATAGCTTTTCCTCTTTTTCCCCTCATAAGATACCTTGGAGGACTACAAGGGGAATGGGCCACCTTGGACCTTGCACAGCCAGTGCCAAATACAGGAAATATTCTGGAATATTTGCAGATATTATATAGAGATAAACACTCACAGAATTCTCATCCATTTCTTAACAGTGGCCCGTGATTTTTGCTTAATGCCCTTCAGAGCACAGCATGGATGCTGCTGCTTGTAGCATCAAGAAGGACTGCTGATAGACTTTATCTTGGGGACAGGAAATGTCCAAAACGGCTTTGTGGTGGCCCCAAGGCTGCAGGGCAGGTGGTCATCGCAATTTTAGAAAACTCTCAAATGAACTGGTGCACAGAGCTGTTGGTCTTTCCCAGCATCGGCTTTGACAGAAGTCTGTGGAGAGAGTTCCTTATCCAACTTTCTGTAAAACATAACACGTTAGATTCCATCACATAGAAGTGATACTTTACTTTCCTATGTCCTTCCTGACAGCATGCCAGTGTTGTGCAGAAGCCTTTTGAAGTACCACACAAGATACTATAAAGCCTTATCATGGACTTCTGCAATACTGGGTTCATTTGCCGATGTTTCACACCCCCAGGCCTTTCCCTTCCAAATGCAACTCTTTCTGCCTCCTGTTACATTTGGGGATTCATGAAGCAGTGTTGCCACATCTGGGTTGTGGCCTCTGTGGTTCTTTTTTATTTTCTCTCTAAGAGACTTCCATAAAACCCATAAAAAGGCCACGTGCACACAGGAGGCAGGGAAGGGCTGAACAAAGTCTTGCTGCAGACCTGAAGTGCTGAGACTTCCCATAACCTTCTCTCTTAGTTTAAATCAGAAATCCTGTGTTCAATATGGCTGAAGTGAGCCCTGTGCTTAATTGCCCTTGTGTCTTGGCTTAGGCTGTTGTCCTGTGTGCTTATCTGGAGATAGGAAGCATTGATCTCCGGGACCGGTCTGTGATTGAACTGGGAGCTGGAACTGGATTGCTGGGAATAGTGGCCACGTTATTAGGTAAGGGCTTTTTTGTTTGCTTGTTTAAAGCAGTTTACTACTGTAGTAAAACTAGCACTTTTACATCTACATGCCTAGTGTAGAAGTTAGCACCAAAGCTACATAGGTGAACTGTAATGTTTCCTGTCTGAGTCATCTTCCTTTCTTGTTAGATTTCAGAGCCTGCTGTGTTATTTATTGTAGCAATTGTACCACTGCAGTTTACTTTATGGTGGGACCCTGTAAAGGCTGATGCCTGTTACCATGGCACTCAGGTCAGCAGCATTCAGTTCTGCAGCGGTTCTCCCCCAGGGAGCAAGTGCTGTGCTTGCTGTCTTCTACTTCTCCTCAGAAATGGATAAAGTGGATGCAGATAAAGCTGCAGACAGAAACCACTCTCTGGGCTTGTGTAAGCCTTGTTAGCCTATCTTGCAGATAAGGGAACTGAGGTCTAGAGAACTTAAGTAATTTGCCTGTGATCTGTCTGTGGCTGAAGCAAGGACTGTGTACTATGTTAAATTTGCACTAACTGTCCCAGGTTAACTTTGTAATTCAGTGCTCTAGTGGCTGTGGAAGGTGCCTATTGAAATAATGAAAACAAAGTGGTTTGACAAAATACAGTCATGCCATGCAGAATCACACAGGCATAACTTTTGTCTGACCTGTGAAAGAGGGTCTCTAGCTGCCTCTCTCCTGCTACACAAGTATGGAATTGGAGCAGGTTAATTATAACAATCTCTGTCACTTACTCTGTTGTCACCTATGGAGAGGCAGAAAATAAGTCATCTCCTTTCATGCACTAAGAAAAAGCTCCAGGAAACACTTTTTGTTCCCTACCCAACCAATGTTCACATGGAGTACACTTTATATTCTTAAGTGACTGATGAAGGGTTTGATGTATGTAGATAGTGGGCTTTTTGCTTGTTTAGTTCTTTTGTTTGTTTGTTTTTAATAAGGCAGCCCGGGGGAGTTATTAATCTTTAACAGGAATTAAGGAGCCTGCGTGACTTAGAGCATTGTATTCCAAGTGATATATTTATGGACATTGACCGTTTGTCTGAGACGTATACTCCTGTACTGCCTAGGTGCTCATGTTACCATCACAGACAGAGCTGCAGCACTCGAGTTCCTGGAGTCAAACGTGCAAGCTAACTTACCTTCTGAACTACGCCCAAGAGCTGTGGTGAAGGAACTGACTTGGGGAAAAGACCTGGGTAACTTCACTCCAGGAGCATTTGACTTTGTCCTGGGTGCAGACATTGTTTATCTGGAAGAAACTTTTGCAGAACTGCTTCAGACACTGGAGCACCTTTGCTCAGAGAAAACTGTGATTCTTCTTTCCTGCCGTATCCGCTATGAACGGGATCACAAATTCTTGAAGATGCTGAGAGGCCATTTCTCTGTATATGAGGTCCACTATGATTCCAGTAAGGATGTTCATATCTACAAAGCACAGAGGGGCAGTCGCAAGGATGACTTTTGACTGTATGCTTTGTTAGTAAACCACTGATCATGTTGAATCCTGCCCATGTTTCTACTCAATACACTTGTTCCTAAGCAGATAATTGCAGTGGTGTTATTTCACTGACTGCTTGTTCTGATGGTCTTGTCCGATTACTTGGTCTGATACAGCAAGGATTGTACTTCTGTTCTGTGTATTGAACCTCTGCTTCATTTCTCAGTAGAGTCCTATAAAGTCTTCCACTGACGTTTTATCAAATGTAATTTTTGAAACGGATTTAAGTTGCAGAAATCTCCAGGCACCAAAAATGTCATTAAAAGATCTGTTGTTTAAAATCAAACCACGCTTTCAGACATTCTGCATTTCAAAAGCTATGGAAAAAGAAGCCACTTAAAGGGCAAATCAACAAAGGCATCAGCAATAAAATCGCTCTATTGCTGTCACTGCTGAATTGAAGAGGCATAGGGGAACAATGAACAAGATCCTCATGAGTGGGTGGATTAGGAATTGATATTGCAGAGTAAGCCAACTTAGAAAATGGGGTTTTTACCTGACCTGCAAGAGGAGAGGCTATCCCTGCAGTACGAAAGCGGTCTTGGTTCTTGGGTTGTCCCTAACAAGAACTTTCCCTTGCACAGATCCAGGCTGCTTGGAGCAGACACACATGCACATGTGCCAGCAGGGAAAGTGAGAAAAGGAAGCTCAAACTCTTCTTTAACTATCAAATCAGTCCTTGACTCTCAAAGCAGTGCTAAACAATGTTATACTTTCTGCCTTTGTTTGTGGCTCATTCTGTCTCCAAGAGCTGTTATTTAGGAGAGGACAGTGCTGCTGTAAAGCCTTTGTAGCCAGAGGACTATTTATTCTTGTATTACTTGGGACCTTGGGGCAGTGTCTACATTTTGGCATGCTTTCTGTGCACAGTGGCAGTTAGATGCTGTTCTAAGTAACTGATTTCATACCTTGAACTTGGAAAAACACCTCTGTGTGTTTATCCCAGAAGCTCCTACATGAAAAATGCTGCAGCCTGGAATCTGGCTTACACCAGCAGCAGACTTCCTTCTTTCTAGTGGTGGAAGAATGAAACTGGTAAAAACATGGGGCTAACAGAGGATGGCTATGCTGCTAAATGCAGGAATTGCTATAGTACTTTTTTCATTTTTTGTGGATGTGGAACATTTTTTTTCTTTAAACTTATCTTATAAAGCCCCAGGTCAGGTTCAGGCTTTAACCGTGTGCATGTCTTTGGCACTGGCAACAGCAAACACTAGCAGCTGCTTCAGTTCTTTATCACTTCTGCTTCCATCAAACTTCCTAACTGGAAAAGATGCAGAGGGTCTGTGGTCCTGAAGTGATGTGCAGACTGTAATCTGGAAATGAAACATCCTGACAGCTCCCATAAATGAGCCCCAAAGGTCTTGTGCTTCATCCCTGGTGCGTTTCTCACGTGTTTTCACCGGAGTTCCTTGCTTGGTTCTGAACCCGGTCTGAGAGTTGTTGCTCTAAACCACTTGCTTACAACAGTATCCTCAGAAGCCACACGGTGTCACTAAAACAGTACCTAACGCAGCTGGCTGGGACTCTGCCGTCTGAAGCCAGAATTGAAGTCCCTTCGAGGAAAGGAAGAGAGCAACTTTAACTAAAAAACAGAACGTATGAGACATGGCTTTTTCTGTCCTATCAGCTGGGTGAGCAGCAGCTGGAAAAAAATTAGCTCTCCCCACTGTCTTTCTGCCTTTAGTTTTGGGAGTATGGCTGCAAGTTTTCACCGCTCCTCTTCCTTCCCTCCCAGCGCCGCCCCTCCCCCGCGTTGTTTCCTCCTCTCTGAGCTCCTGGGTGGTCGCTGTGTGTTCGACTCCTCTCGGGCTGGAGCTGGCAGAAAGCAGTGTGCTGGTGCTTGGGCTTGGGAGTGCACAGGACGTGGTCTGTGGGGAAAGCCTGCTACCTGGCTGTGCTTGGCCCTCACGGGAGGCTGCAGCTTGCAATCCTGAGAGCCTTAGCGGCTTGCGCTGTTGGCATAGTAGAATGTGCTTTAAAAGTTTGCTTAAATAGCAAAGAATAAAGCCCAAGGTAGTACAGAACAAAGCCTCGTGAAGCAACCTACACTCTTTTAAGAAGAGGGCTTTGCTCCAGGCCTTGCTTTGACGACAGCGTAAGTTTTGTACTATTAAATCAGTTTAATGGCATCTAATTGTTTAGCAGCTTTCAGTGTCTGTTTTCCCATTGCTGTTGCTACAGCCTGTAGCTTTCAAGTGAGAGCGGGCATGTGCCAGAAGATACCAGGCCTGTCTTCTTTTGCTGTGTTGCTGTTGCACAGCAGCCGTACGCAGACCCAAGGAAGTACGTTTAAAGGCTGAAGCAATGTTACTGTCCATAAGTATATGAGGGAAAGCATGAGATGACACTGGCAGCAGAGGTGAGTGCCTTGCCCCTGACCTGCAGAGCTCAGCTCTCGGAGGGCCCTCCCCAGCTCAGCAAGAGACACCCTCTCAAGGGTGATGTGGAAAATATAAGAATTAGAAGGTAGACTTTGCACTGCCCCCCCCAAACCCCCCTTAAACTCCCTCCAACAAGCTGTGCTGAGAGACAAAGGAGCAAGGGAGCAGAGCAGCCTTGAAGATAAGTGCCTACACAGAACCTCCTTGAAATATGCGCCTTCACAGGACGCTACACTGTTGGGAAAGACTCACAAGATGCTACACTGTTGAGAAAACCGGCTGGAACTGCTGAGGTTGCCAAATCCAGCAGGAGTCAAAAGTACACTGGTGAGAAAGACGTTGAGCCTTCATCCTGGCGACCACCGAAAGAGACCACCAGGAGGCAGTGCGCAGGCGTAGAAAGGAGGACTCTATGAAAATAACTGCTAAGAAATAACTGTACTAACCCCACCTATTCTAAGAAATAATCCTACTAACCTCACCTAGGCTTTGTATATACTAGTAAATAGAAGTACAAAGGAAAGCTGGGTGTGCGAGTTTGGAGGAGCGATCCCCCTTGTGCCCGGCGCTGTAATAAACATACCTGCTTCACAACTCTTTCTGAGTTGAGAGGTTCTTTTCCGCAGATCAAGGGGACACCTTCTCTGACTGCTGCTGGAGTGTGGATGCTCCTTTAGAGGTGGTTAGGCCACCACCACAAACACATTAGTTCTGCTTGCTTTTTAAGATACCGTGTAAAGGGCAGGCACCAACCATGAGAACTCAGCTGAAACCAACAGCCCATTCTGGGTGGGCACTGGTGACACCTGTCTGAACGAGGCAATGTGCGGTGCCTTCTCTTGCCCCAGGTTGGCCTTTGCAGCTTTTTTATATTCCCATCCCACTTAGCTTCAGGGAGATGGCATGAGGGAACCACACCAGACATGCAGGACAGAAGCAGCAGAGGCATAATTACGCTGTGAGTGAGCACACAGAGCAGTGTCCACAATGACACCTGCAAACTCTGGTTTTCCAACCGACTGGTCCAAGGTGTGCTTCTGCTCTAGTACGAGATGATGCATGGAAATGATTCAGCAGCTGTTTGGCAATTATGCTAACACCCTGCCCAAGCACTTTGTCACCTTCTTAATCCCAGCGCTAGAGAAGTCAGTGTGATTCTTCTGTGGGTGGTTCCATTGCACTGGTCCTGTTTCATAACAGATGATGTGAACTCATCTGTAGGAGGATGTGTTTGGGCATGGGTCCCTGAGTAGTGGGGCAATGCATAAACAGTCTATAGAGAAATAAAATACTCACCCTAAAGAGAGGATCTAAGTCACACAGAAGTGACCAGGTAAGATGCAAACATACTATGAATTGTGAAGACATGCCTGAAACATGCCGTTCTGCAAGGGAACAAACTTTTCTAAATGTCATTGTGGCTTAAGTCACGTTTGATTAATATTAAGACACAGAGAATGAAATTTAGCTCTGCATATGGACAAAGAGCTTCAAGGTGCAGTGGTGTCAGAAGAATATAAGGTTCACCACCTGACCTACTGACTGCAGAAGGATCCATGTTACCCAGTTGTTTTCAATCCCTCATTACTGAGATGAGGATTTTTCTAAGCAAGTACATAAATAGCATTATGGAAATGCTCAGTTGTGAAACCCACAAAATCCCAGCCATAATGAGCTGACCTTACTTCTTCCCCTTGATGTCACTGAAGGTGTGTTTACCTCAGTGCTGAGTCTGTTCTTCTGGCTTTCATCCCAGTGTTTGGATCCAGGCTTGCAAATTACATAATCCCGTTGCGATCCTTGCGGTGTTTGCTGCTTATGTTCTGCTCTGTTAGTAACATCAGTAGCACATGGTTTACGGGAATGTTAGAAGTGGGAAAGAGCATGTTTACACCATCGAAGGGAAAAGTCTTTCACACAGTGTTAAAAAACAGAACTAATTGCCACCAGAACAGATACTGTAAAACAGGTTTAAAAATATCAGAAGTGGAAGAGAAACTTTGTTTTTCAGCACTTAACATGTCACTAATTTAATTCAATTTAAATAAGATTTAAAAAGCTTCCCTTTGGGCAAAATACCTCACCAATACTTACAGCAGGCCACAGATCATGAGGGGACACCACACTTGGCTTAAAATATGCCTTTTCCCATATTCCTATCTACCTACTATTTGCCACTATATTAGTCTAAGTAGAACATCTTTCTCAAAAAAGAGACTTTGTGAAGTTTTTTAAAGCATGTTTATGTGACTGCACATAAATGTTTGTGTAAAAAGGGAGTTATGACAGCTTATACCACAAAGGTTACAGTAAGAAAAAGCACTTCTTTATGACAATAATTCACAAATTCACAAGAATCACTTTAATATACAAAGCAATTACTACCATTCTGAAACACAAAGCAGCTAATATGTACATAGTGTTAATAAAATGCATTATAACCCAGTACATTTTTTTTTAAACAGATAAAGCACAAAAAATTAGGTAAAAAAACCCAACAGGGATGTTTCTAGATTTTTGGGGAGATGTAAATAAGAATTTATTTTCCCCCAATAACGGATTTTCATTTAGTCTTTTAACTTCCACAAGTATGTGGAGTTGAGCTCAAATACCCTGTTCTGTGCTGACATGGTTGGATAAAGAATCAGAAACACAGATGAGGTGAACTTACTCTTTCCAGCTTACATTACACAGGGAGAATAATAACCCTTGCTCTGGAGGCCTCCCTGAAAAACGTTGTTCTGAAACAATTTCAAATTGTAAATCCAGAGTAGAAACAACTGATTTTTGAAGTGAACAACCAATCTGTGGACAAGTCTGTGGAGGGGTTGGCTGCCAACTAGCACCTCTTGCCCTGTTCCCCATTCCATCCCTAGAAGTCCATATAAGCAGCACAGTTTCAAATCTCATACAAACTTTAAGTTCTAGAACTTTTAAAAATTAATGTTTAATATAAATAAATGTCATTACACACATAAAAATGGAGTGGCACCTGGATAAAACAACTTGAGGAGAGCATCCAAACATCCTTAGTTCTTAGGAGCAGCCATTTCCAGATAACTACCTGGCTCAAGGCCTTCCTTCCCCATGCCCTCACTCAGCTATCCCCTAATTTAGAGAAGTATGTAGCTGAGGCCGAGACTGAGTGAACCAACTGCTCCCAAGTTGTGACTACAGTAAGCGGTCGGTCAGCTTATGAAGCGCGCCAACTGTGGATCGTTAACAGCCTGTCCCTGGCCCCTTCCCTGCCAGCACACAGCTCCTGAGGACAGCTGACTTCTCCTGCCTCTTGCTGGTGAAAGGGAAACCTGAACCCACCTACACAGCAAGTCACAAACTGCACTTGCAGTACCAGAATGCAAACAGGTCACTGGCTTCAATTTGTGCTATGCAAAGTAGCCCAAGCAAGCCTCTTTGCAGGCCAGAGCTTAAGTACATTTTAAAAATACATTCCAAGGCAAAATACTTGAAATGCAAACCCTCTTTATCAACTGGATCTGGACCCTTTTCCCCAAAGATGTACAGATTTAAGCCATATCCATCCACAGACTCAAACCTGTCACAAGCACACAGATTGGATTTCAGCACCCTGTTTCTCTTCAGCAGTTGGGCTCCTCACTGACCAACTAAGCTTTGTGATACATTCAGGTTTCTGCAAAATCAGTGTCTCTTGCAGCTAGCAAATTCAAAAGCTCAGGGAAATGAGTTCCCAGGCACAGTACAGAGAGCTATCAATGCATTATATGCTTTTAAAACCCGCTTGTGACAGATTTCAGGGTTATAGCTAAATTATCACTGTTCCTGCAAAAGAAAGGTGGTTGTGCTTTTTAAAATCTTTGCAGCAGGGCGACGCATTGTCAATGCACCCTTACGTCCTGGTGTCAAGGAACTGGAAAGTGTTTTGATTTATTTTCTTGGAATGCAGCTTGTAAAATCTGCAGCCAAATGTCAAATTAAGAAAAGGGGAATAAAGTGGCTGAAAAATAGTTTAGCTTTCCTTCCAAATTAACCTGCTTTTGCCACTTGAGATCATTGAACTAGTTCTATTCGAAAAATAATTTCACATACAACTGCTCTGAGACACCACACACTAAAGTTAATTCTTTCCAGTCTTCAGTACTGCCAGTTCAGATCTCCTGCCACTCTGAAGTAATGCCTGCTGGATGCCAGGTGCTAATCAGCAAGTTAAATTTGTGAAGGAGTCAGCTGGAGGGGAGAGGAGTGAACTGTGTGCAGGCAGTGGGATTACAATTGTGCCAGAAAGCTTCTCAAGCAAACCAACTGCTCTTCATTTTTTTTGTCCTGTGGTTTTTTTTTTTTTTTAAAAAGTGCACATTTTAATTAAACATATACAAAGAATATAATGTAACAAAAATAAATACGTGACCTTTTGGTTAGATCATTGGCAAATGTTACATCACTAGCCAGCTCCAGGGTGAAAAAATGACAATAAAACTGGGGTCTTAGAAAACCAATGCAATCCTCTATTAATTGTCATATTGAACTTGCTTTGATGCAGAGACTTGTATTTAACCCACAAAACCCACTGGCTCTCTGTCATAAATTAAAAAGATATAAAATAAAAAAGCAGAGGCCGGTTTTCACTAACAGATTACTACCTGCAGTGTACTGGAAGCCCAGATTTTAAAAAACCTGTAGTACAAATTTTGATCAGAAACTATCAGGGCTGCTTTTCCTTATGAAATCTAACCTTTTTTTTCCTGAGCCTTGTAATGATTCCAAACACTCCACCAATTTCTGATCAATGTACAAGTACCAGAGAGGACAGCGGTCTACGGCACAAATGTCAGCTACAGAGGAGCCAGAACCTACAGGTGTCTATACAGTCCTGACAAGCATGACAGGCTAAAACTGTGCTTTCAGATACAAGCAATGGTGCTGGCAACTACCCGATTCTGGTGAAATCACTGCTTAAATAAAAATACATTGCCAGTACCCCAGGAGGAAAACAGAAGTCTTACCAGTGGTTCCTTTAGAAAATAACATCTTAATAACCTTTCTAATTGTTTTGCCTTTGATATATAGCTGCCAAAGAGAAAAAGCACAAAAGTGAACTATTCTGGGGGGTGGGGGTTGTTGTAAAACAACTGTTTACATAATTTCAAAAATCTCCATCAATGAAAAACAAACAAAAAAAAAACCGTCACAAAAGCCATGAAAGATGAAATAAAATTCTTGAAAATGGATAACTGAGAAATAGCACAAAACAAATCAGTAACAAGCGCTAGAATAATGCAGCCCAGAACTACTGGGGTGAGAGGAGCTTTCACACACACACACATCCGCACACACCCAGACACACACAGAAAAGTAAAAATTTTTTCAGACCTCCATATACTATAATACTCAGCATTCCTGACTTAAAAGCTCTCAGAGCTGTAGATTATATACTGTGTGTATATATATATATGTACATATATTATACATATGTATTTTCCAAGAATATCTAAATTAAAAGAGCACCTCTGACAATATCTTAACTGCCTGATCGGTGCTGTTGTTTTGCAAAGTAATGACATTACAAAAATTGTACTTCAAATCAATTCTTGTTTGTTATGAACATAATGGATCTAGCCCTTTCTAACCCTCTCTTCAGGTAAAACAGGCTATCAGTTCTTGAAAACTCACAACCGTGAGAGATAAAACTAACCCTCCCTCCCCCCTGCCAGCATAATTCCTGTCCTACTTCCAAGTGGCCTTAGTTTATAGAAGCTGATTACCCCAACCTCACTACTTGGTAAATAACCTATGAATTGATTCCTATGTCATTTTCCGTCCCTTTTTGGGTCAATATGAATAGTAAAGCATGTATGGGTTAACTCTAGCCAGCCTTGTACTTGGTCTAATATATTTTTTATTATTGTCATTTAAAATTTCCATTAAATAAAATTCCAGTCCCTAAATCCTCAGCACAGCATAAATAAAAGTATCTTGCAGATCCCTACGTACTTTAAAATGTTCTTTGTCTAGACTAACAGCATTAGAGACTACTCACAGACCATACACAGACAAACTGGTAACAGCGTTCTCTTCTCACAGCCGCACAAAGTTGCACCAACCCTGTACTGGAAGAACTCTGACCGGGTACCGGTTTAGGCTCCCTGTGAGTGACTCTCAGCAAGCGCTACGCAGCGCACTAGCAACAGCTCTCAGATCACAGCCAGCCTCATTCTGGTTCACTGCAAAAACTCAAGTTTTTACAAACAGATGGTTCTACAAAAGAAACAGCCTTAATATAGGTGTGTACGAGTTGTTCTGTGTTTCTCAAAGCCGGAGGAACCATTCCATATGCCTGCATAAATTAGGCCATCATGAGCTTCATGTTTTACAAGAAGGACTCCTGTGTTACCAATATTTCTACTTCAGCACTAGTTCTGACAAACTGGTAACCATTGTATGTATTCATATTCTCTGACTTTTAAGAATCGGACAACTTTTGTAAAAGCATTGCTGAGAATTTAGGGTCTTTAAATTTGCATTGCTAAACTAATAAATTCATCTTCCATTAAATAAAAACATGAAAATCAATTCTCTATGGCAGATAAAAATAGACCATTTATAAACCCCTCAAAACTTGTGACAATGAAGTCTTTCATAATTCTGATACTTATGTTCTCTTATTGAAATACAAACATAATTTTCAATTATTGATAACTCTAGATTTAAGAATAATGCTGTAAGTTTAACCCTGCTCCTTTTAAAGTCTCTTGGAAACAGAATGCCCTCTTGAATGAGAAAACTAGAAATTTTAATACTGCTTAGCTCTTTGAGACTCGACTGCCCAGTCTTTCAAATGTTCTTCTCACATCATCACATGGATTGTATAACCTTTTAGAAGCTCATGTTTGAAATTTATATTAAAAACAGGTAAGAGTGAATGGGGAAAAATATTCGCTATACTTCGCTAGGCAAGGCATTGGTACAGACCAGTCTTACTCATATATCTCTACACATAAAATTTTGACCAGAAGTCCAAAGTAAACTTACTCCATCAAATGACCCAAGTTCATACAGTAGGTCACTGGCTTCAGAGGACCAGTAAACAAACTGCACATGATTCTTTTTGACAACTTCTTGACATTCTTTTTGGTTTTTTTTGAGCATGCTTCTTATGAAGTCCTAAAGCTTAGTACAGAATTGTTTTTAAATATGAACTATCTTTTTAACAATGTAAACCTGGAAAAGATCACATTTCCTCAGTGCATACAAAAAAATTGATCTTGCAAACATCTGGGGCACGTGAGTAATTTCATTTAGAGCAAATCTGACCCTTTACATGAAAAAAATCCTCTGAATAAATTAAGAATTTAGCTAGCCTGGCCAGGTTCAAATAATTAATATTGTCCCTTGCGAAGCAGAAGTTGGAATATTTCTGTTTGACGTCCTCTTCAATATTTGAGGTTGTCCTGGTAGTTGTCATACTGCAATTTACTTCATGTATGGAAGGCAGCCTCAAAGTTTGCAAAAGAATTTAGCAAACCAGGCTAATGTTTCGATTGAGGACAACAGTATTGAGTACATCACATAAGATAGTAGTAGGGAAATAGAAGTAATCTCGTTGCTTGAGAGGACCTGGGACACAGACTGTACAGTCATCACGGAATATGTATGTATAGTTGGCCATGCTTCAACTGTTTAGTTGTTCTGCATACAAACAGGTAGTGCTTTCATGTGTTATCCTTGCTTACTATGTAACTGTTTTCAAAATGTCACTATTTTACCTTTTTTATTCTGAATTCCTTTCCCATCCAATTATAATTTCCCAAACAATATCCTATGAAGTTGGTATTTGCTTTTTGTGCATTCAGAATGCTGAACACGCTTGCACACATAAGCTTCAAGAAGCAACAACTGACCAGTGAAGCTCATTTCAATGCATTTGTTTCTGCAGTATGGAGAAGTTTTTACTAGGCCAGGAGGGCTTAATAATTACAAATCAAAACTCCTCGTGGGCTAGTTTGAAAAACGTACATTATCTCCACACCAAGAACATACTTGTGAAGTGCCTTTCATTTGGCATGCTGCTTAGCTGTGTATTGTTATAGTTCATAATGAATATGTGAAACCAATTTGGCAACCATTGCTTCTTCATTGCACCATGCATGCTCCACGTATGTGGCCCACAGTTCTCTGGACCAAGAGGCTGGGGTGGTTCTGTCTCTAAGGCAATGGAAAGAGCTCAGAATAAGTTACTGAAATTGTTACAAAAGGACCCTCCCCACAGTAACTTCCCAAGTGACCACTGTTACTTCCTTGGAGAGGATGGGGAGATGAGAAAGAAGCCTGTTCTTCTTCACACCGAGACTGATGATGAAAATAATCTTGCAGGGGGAGAACTGGAGGCAAGTACTTGAACATTCACAGTTTGATGCAAAGCACAGATGAAGTATATTCTGTAGTTGCTTCAGGCAGTTTTGCGCATAGAAAAAAAGAAATGTTTAGAAAATAAAAAGTTTAATTTGTCTTTCTGGGTATAGCCAGAACCAGTCTCTATCCCACCTGGGCAAGTGAAAATGGGAATCCAAAATTAATCTGATTTGTGGCAGTAAAGGTCCTTAAGTGCTTTCAACTCCTCAATCAGTGTCTTGTTTTGGTTTTCAAGCACAGCAACTCGATTTTCTAGACATTTCACATACTCCTTTTTCTTCCTGCGACATTCACGTGCTGCCTCTCTGCAAAGCAAAAGAAGGCCACTCAAATCCAGAACAATCACTTGCAGACATGGGCTATGTAACTGTTCATGTCAAACCTTTACCTAGTACTGCCATTGTTAAGAAATGCAAGTTAGCAAGAAATGCTGAGTTCATAACAATTGTTCCTGACAAGTCATGCACACTCAAATGACCCAAGGATAATTTCAGCATGCAGATCCCAATAAAATTCTGCTTCTGTGAGAAAAGGATCCTACTCAATGACAAAACTCTGCTTGCTGGATTTACGTCACAGCCTTTAGGCTGAGTTGAATGCTGTTGCTGCAATAATTTCACTGATTTTATTGTAATAAACAGAGGAATTATAAAAATATGGATAAGACCAATGTTCATCTGTTCGTCTCTTTGTAGTCTTAACTCTTCCCTTTGCTGGGAAGAGTTACAAGAACCCAACCCATTTGGTTGGGTTCAACCAAATACTAATGGTCAAGATGTTCAACCAGTGCAAAAATAGCTGTATTTAGAGCATTCATGTATTTTTTCTCAAGCAACACTTTCATTTTATTACTAATGTCTGCATCACTGCAATGATGATATAAATAACTGAAGTTTTTAAAAATCACAAAATAAAGAGTCACTTGCAACAATATCAATCTTTAGGTCTTGTCAGCCATGCCAAGGACATGCCAGTGTTAATGTGCTAAAGCAGATCTTGACACAGTCAAACTTTTAAGGCTTGCTTGTCAAGACTGAGCTGCCTGATAACTTGGCAACATACTAAGAACACCTTAGGATGCTGCTGGGCATCCTGAAGGAAGTAACACCAACGAAGAAGCTATCCTGCACAGCAACAGTAATGGTACCAGTGTGCAAAGTAAGGACAAGGCTAAATACCGCAGGTGGATGGGAGTCCAGGCAATGCAGCTTGTCAAAGCAGCACGTTGCAGACACGTGTAAAGGTACATGCTTATTTGCCCCTGAACCTTTAGATGCAAAGCAGGGCAGTTTCAAAAGCAGAGTCTGAGTGTCCCTTCATTGCAAACACTACATAGATAGGTGATACAGTCAATGTTCTGGGAAATAAGAGGTCAAAATTAAACTAGTTCTTCTACTTATTAGATAAATAGTAGTACTAGATAAAAAAAGAATGCCTTTCCCAGGGGATACCTGGTAAGAAGACTCTAAATTCAGCTCCACAAATGAGACAGGACCAAGAAAAGATAGTTTATAAGCCCTGAAAGAACTCACTCCTACAAATACAATTTCACATGCTCTCAGCACTTCAGTGAGCCATGTGCATCATACAGAATTTAAGTCATTTTGGGCTGTTGTGCTGCCAGAAGATTAAGTACTGCTGGATCAGGAAGTGCCTCCCAGTGCAAACTACGTGTATTCTTGGATGACAACTTTTTCTTTCTTTTTGTGATTTTCATGCCAGCTTGGGCTGTATATTAAGCCACTTCAAGTCTGTGTGTGTTAGTTATTCATTATGAACAGCTAGAGTTACACTGAATTACAAGAGAGCTTTTAAAATGTAAAATTTACACAGCAAATTTGCACAATAATATCTATGAATATTTACGCTATAATCCTTCAGTAAGTACCACCTCTCCATCTGCTTCTCTCTATCCCTTTCTCCTGCATTGCTGTGAAGCATTTATTAAGCAGGCAGGCTAAAACACTGCATGCAACATGATACTGTTGCAAAAGCTGTCAGTTTTACTCAAGTGGGGTAATTCCCCATTGTTTTTCTTGGCTTTCCCCAAAACAAAAACTTTCTTTTACTGGAGTCAGACTGCTGACTAAATGAGGGTATTCAGAATGCTAATTAAATTTTTTCTCAAATGCAGAGCCTGAAAGGGTGACATCTACTATTCACCGAGATCAGAAAGAAATATATAAAAAAGGGAGATGGGTGACATTCTGTACAAAAACCTTTTAAAGAGCAAACTCTGCTGTTCAGTATTATTTACTTAATGAAAGCCCCTCAGATAAGCACTGCGTCTGCTCATGTAACTTTCTATTGTGTTCACAGCTCAGCAATCTACAGAAGATAAATGCACCTGTAGGACAGAACAGTTTTTTCAGACTAACAGATGAAGTAAACACTGCTTTCACGGGGCTTCCCCTTCCTCAGAGGAGAGGGAAGCACTGCTGTTTTCCCAGTGTCACAGGGTAACATACAGGTTCAAATCTGTGGTCTGCAGATGGCGTTCGAGCTTGGTGTGATGTGACAGCTCAGGCCCATCCCTCCCCTCTCCCACAGCAGTAGGCCTTCCTTCGCTGCCTCTGTAAGCCCCACTTCAGTAGGCTTGGCTGTTCCTCCTCATGCAATAAACCCTACAGGCTCAAGTCTCCCATCTCTCTCTCTTTCAGCCCCTCTACTACCAATACTGGTTCCACAAGCCTTCAAATGGAGCAGCTGCTTGTTTAGCTTTTCCTTGAGTCCTCCTGCCTCCAGAGGTTAAAACCCAAAGAGTAAGCAGCTGAAGAGAAGAAGTGACAGGCAAGAAAGGACTTGTGAAGAGTGCAGGTGGGCCAGCAACAAGGTGAATGCATGCAGTAGGCTAAGGTAAAGAATCCAGGAAAGGAAACGACATGAATGTATTAACTCAAAAAAGCAGCTCACCTCAGTGTTTGTAATAATATATTTGCAGTCATATAGGTCTCTCACCAATGACTTTTCCCCTTATGCAACATACAAACTCACCTCACAGAATGAGTGTGACACCTTTACTTAAGGTTTCATANNNNAGTCACAATACAGGGCATTAGCAGACGTGCTTCTTTGCATCTCTAAGGGAACATTCTTCAGAAAGCATTTCATAAAATGACTAAGAAAGATCAGGACTGTTAGTGCTTAACACTCTAGTTCTCTGCGGAGCTGACTGGAAAAAAGTGATCTAAATGTACATGCCTGTTCTTCATTAAACGCACTTCTCTCTTCCGTGCAGCCTCTTCTGCTGGCTGGGTTGGAAGTGCTGGAGAGGATGCCATGACTACTCCTGGTGCAATGGTGCTGGTAGGGGCAGTGCGAATCTGGTAGGTCTGCACATCTCCTGAGGCAGCTGAAAGACACAAGGGAATATGATGCCAGTTTGGGAGCAGCACTGTTAAATGTCGTGCAAAGAGCACCTAATCATCTATCTTACTATGCGCTCTGGGCTACAGTACAGGAGGGATGACCATTGTCTGGGTCATCACAGCTATCTCAGTCTTAGTTCATTAACATATGCAAGGTTTTGGGCATTCCTGCCAAGGAGGTCTTCACTTGTGCTTGATAACTTGATTTGTCTTGGTGTATTGCTGTGCTTCTTTCTCCCTTAGTATATTTCTTTTTACTTTTCTAGGGTTTTGGGCAGTTTTAGCAGTTTTAAGAAGATGAAGGATAACAAACAGCATTTCTAGCTATGCTCTGAATGTCTACCTGCAAATGGAGAAACTGCATGTGTAAGTATCTGGCACAGAAAAAAGGGTGTAGAAATGTAGCATTTACTCCAA
>JAVSBS010024462.1:0-11776 GCA_033124195.1 Coracias cyanogaster | reverse complement strand
AGAGTACATCATATGTAATACTTGCAGGTTCCAGTAGTCTTCTGAGGTACCTACTGATCTGCACTATCTTAAAGACAGGATGCTGAACTAGGTGCACTACATGAAATGGTAACTCCTGTAACCTCTGTTAGTTAAAGTGAGCATCAATGCTGTGCATTCAGAGCAAGAGCAGTTACCTCCCCTCCCACCTGCCTACACAGCCAGGAAGATAAACTTCTGTCTTCCCACAGCTTTCATATAATCTTCTTCACTCTTTAGTACCCACTCATTGGTATGTCTGTGTCTTGCTTTATATCTTTATACTGATATATCTTGCTTTCTTCTTTTTCTGCCTCCTATCCCAAATATCCCCATGAACTCCAGCATCTCTCCTGAATGTTAGCCTCTGCTCCTCGGTTTCTCCTTGCTCACATGTGCCCTAGAGTTTTCCCGGTCTGCAGACAAGGCTGCTTTTCGTCTCTCGGGACAGACCGGAGAAAAAAGGTGGAGGTCCTTTCCCAAACACCACTAAATCCAAGAACCAAAACACTGTGGCTGTTACTGCAGATATAACTTTCCACCCACTTTCGTATGTGAAGGTCCTGAGTGCTGCAAAGGTTTCTATGCTTTTCAGTTGTACAGCTGGCGTAGTAAAACACACTACCTCTTCCTGCAAGCCTTTCTTTTTTTTCTTAAGTAGCATCATGGTGACAACTCACTGTTATCAGTTAATGCTTATGCTGACAGTTATTGGCCATACAATATAACTACACCTTGTGAAAATATGGTTTGCTTTACACCTCAGATGTACTGTCAGAACCTGCTCACAAGCAAGCACAACTTTACCAAGTGACATGCCTTAAAGTCTTCTCCTCCACAGCTACGTTATAACTTCTGGTTTTATTTTATTAAAGTACACACCGAGATTTTGAAGAACATGACAGTCTCCAAAAACAGTGCAGAGTAGAGACCCCCAGAAACCTATGCCCTTTTTGAGCCCAACTTGCGCCACATCCAGTCAGACATTCAGCCAGCCATCACCTGCAGAGGCCACCTCTATTGCCACATTAGGTTCCTTATCCAGTTCAATATCCAGCCACCCAGCCGCTCACGGCAGCAAAGGACCAGGGCAGCAAAGGGGCTGAGTGAAGGGAAATTGAGCTAATGCCTGTTTCTCATGCCCTGTACTCAGATTTATTCATAGCAGGTGCACCAGCACAATTGTTCAGGAAGCCAATACAGCTCCAGTGTCCAAAGTTCCAGGAATTTGACTCACCATGAAAGCACTGAAATGGTCACCAAACACTGCTCTCGTAAGCTATTATTTGTTTCTGCCTTTCCAATGCGAGTACTGAGAACATTCACATGAAATCTGTAAACATTTCCACTGTTACCTTACAGCCCAGCAGCCCTTTTAGCTGCAGATCGACAGCCACTTTACGAACTCCGTTCAATGACTGCCAGACTGAAAACATTCAGAGAAAAATAATTTTATTTACAGCTAATACATGGGACTTCAAATAACCAGTAATAAATGCTCAACAGGACAAGACAGGCACATAATTATCTCTGTCACTAATGACTACAGTGGCTTGGTAAAGGAACTGCAATTTACACCAGAGCTTCTCCATCATCCCAAGCTGGCACTGCCCCTGCCACTGCCCCCTGTGTATGTGCTCCTCCTGCCCTCTCCTTGGAGTGACAAGACAGTGCACCATACTGTGAACACAACCTATGTTTGCTGTTTCATCTTAAATCTACCTTTTACGACTTCTCTGAATGGGTTCACCATATGGCTTCTTGATGATCATGCCAGCTTCTGGGTCAGCGCAGTGCATGGGTTGAGTAGAAGTGTAAATAAAAGAAGAGCCTCAAAAACTACCTCCCCCCAAAAAAGCCACTGGTTAACTATTATTACTGAAAACATAATCCATAAATATGTTCTATTTATAAATGCTCTGTCCTCATATTGAATGCACTTAGGGTATTAAAAGACTAATTCATGTGCTTTACATCTGTGATCCTTAACGTGTGCCAGAATTGTGAGAGCTACTTATAAAGACCATCAGTGAATATGTGTAGTTATAAACCACAAAAAAACCCACCCCAAAAGATGCATGCAAACTGAATTTTAGAGAAAATAGAAATTTTTTTAAGGATGTCCTGGGCAGTATATACAATCTATTGACAAAGACTTCATGAGAACTTCCTTGTTTCTGAGAATGCAGCATATCTTGTAGTTCTTACACACTGGTTGCCAGTATTGTACTTATGCAGAGCAATTACATACAAACTGACCACACTTCACTACAGCTTACCATCTTTTCTCTGACATTTTTAGAACACAAAACACACCTAATTTTCAACCTGTGCTGATTTCTTGTACTTCCTACTAACTGTAGAGAGCAGCTTTCCTTTCGCAAAACTGAAACTGCATTAAACTGTCAAAACACACGCCTCTTTTCTCCATGTGTCTGCTGAAAGTACTGTAGCTCACTTCGCCATGTGTAGCTGCTGGTTACTGAATAAAAATTATCACAACAATGTATCTGAACAGTATCATTTGTACAGGGACATCTTTAATGCAACATCAAATTGGTTTTCTTATGCCAGTCTGTGGGAGCTAGTGCTCCCACTGAATGCAATCGTGAACTCCAGGAACAAGTTCCCTGCAATTGGCACTGGCCTAGCAAATTAATGATCAGCACAGCCACTCATGACAAGATTTAATTCCTGGGCCTAGTCAAACTCTCCTTTCACCTCTGACTGAAATAGCAGTGGGTTGAGAACTGCAGAATAAATGACTCCATGAGATCGGAGGCTGGCCTCTCAGCACCACTGTGCAGTGACATGAATCCAGCCAGTTCTCATACTTGCACTTCTAACTTCAATGGCAAACTGTGACCACATGCTAGCCTGACAGTAGTTTTTAATAAAAAGGGAAGATACAACTACACCTGTACTAAGACTAGTGATGTATCTTCACGTGCATGTGTCCCTCCAGAAGGAAGACCCTGTGAAGCCACTAGACACTGCAGCCCATGGAAGCAGGGTGGAACCTCCTTAGCCCATGATGAAAGCTTGCTTGTCATGAACCACCACCTATCTAAAAGCCGTGAGGTGTATTAATGCAGTCTGAACCCAAGTAATGTGAGTACAGCAACGGGTACAATAAACTAACATCTCTGTTCTGCTAATGAGGCCCTGTGCCCGAGCTGGTACATCCTACTTCTTAGTACATGTTGTTAGCTTGGGCTCAGTGTCATGCTAAAGCAGCTAGGAGTAGGTTGTACCTGGCTGGCGCAGTAAGCAATTCAGAAACAGTGCTCTGGTACCACCCAGCTATCTAGATATGCCAAATAAATAATTTATCCTGTGTGCTGGTCAATAAGTGTAACATTTTAGGCCACCTCCTTTCATAACAAACACTGGCATGTGAAGCTGTTCAGCAGAAGACCTAAGGCAGTTCAGAGTGACAGAAAGGAGAGCTAATTCTGCAAGTGGACAGAAACTTTCTTCTTCCTCAGGGAGAAGGGGAAAAATGGGAGCTGATGTTAGAAAAGAGGACTGTATCCCTGCTAACAATGAAGGGAGTATTGAGAGCAGAAAATGATGCCAAGTTAGCAAGGTTAAGACCCATCTAAGAAGGTGCATGTGTTCCTTTTTTCCACTGGGTAGACCTGTCAGGACTTGGGATTTCCACTTGACCTGCCAGAGTCATTCAGATGGGTATTTTTCTCCTCCATACGCAGTTCCATGTCTTATGGCCTTTTATTGCCCCATCATTCATTCTGGCAGCATAAGAACCATCTAAATTCTGCATGAAATATTTCACAACATTTTGACATGTTGTGGGGATCTTTGTCCACCGTGCCAAGCAACCTTTAAATACTGCAGGTCAGAGGCATCAGCTGGAGGAACTGCTCCAGTCCCGAACCTGTAGCAGCATGCAACTCTGTAGGGAGGGACTCTACACACATTTGCATTAAATAAACCATTCTCTCCAAGGTGGGGAAACTACTGAAACTTGTTCTCAGCAAACAACTACAGGAGCGATGAATGACTGCTCAACATAGCTACTCTCCTAGAGAGTGTGAAGCAGGACTATGACGTTGTTAAGACACAAGTATTTAATAACAGTGCCTCCTGCATAGGCTTTGCTCTATATATGCGGTACAGAGATTCACACAGTCTAGATCACTGGGTCTATGACAAATGCTTAAGTCACAGCTAAAGCTACTTTTAAATTATATAGATCACCCAGTCATCTTTTAATGCTCAGAGCACATCAGGAATGACTTACTAAAAAATAAAAACCAGAGCGTTGTACAGACTCACATCAGTCTAGTTAACCTGAGTGCCCAAGAGTCAAGAGTACAACATATAGTAATCTTACACCTGTAACAGAGAAAGGAATCACCTCCATACAGCTGTTTCATTAACTGTAATAATTTAAATTAAATACCAGGTATGATTTAATGGAAGCATACACAGGAATGTGATAAAGACAGATAACCATATAAAGATGTTTATTATTACCTGAAACATTTCTATTACAAAGTGATCTGTTTTCAGAGTCTCTGTTAATTTTACTGTGAAAATACTAACAGACCTCACATTTATCAGAATAGTGTACTGCAAGCCTGGACTGAAGTTTCTTAAAAATTACACTGATTATAGATTATATTCTAAGTAATCTGAATGTAAATTTATATTCTGAAACTTAATCTTCTGGGAAGTCCCAGAAATTAAAGGGACTTTCCCTATGAATAACGTAAATGTTTCCTTTCCCATCCTATAATGAGGGAGGGCAACTGTCAGTATTTGAAGTTCTTTGGTCTAAAATGTTAAATGAGAGATCTGAATTTCATCACCCATTTGTTTAGTTCACGTAAAATTTCATCAAAAACCCTGATGTTTAAATAATGTAGGTCACCTCAGCAAAACACTGCAGATTGAAAAGCCCCAGATGCTGGAATCCCTATGTTTTCACATCATTCTCTCGTTTCAAGGAACTATCACATCAGGTAAGAAATTCAGGACAAGCATGGAGTTTCAGGTATTACCAGTAGCACAGTTAAACTTGACAAGAGAATTTCAGGTAGAATTTGTGTCTGTGCTGAGATTTTGTTGGTGAGAAGGGACAGTTCCATTGCTAATGTTTCTAATCCACTTCTGAACATCAGTGGCTAAAGGATTATTTCATTAAAAATGCCACCTCACACATTTATGCTGGAAGCTTTATAGGCATAAACTATTAAAACAAACACTGGTCATTCCTTTCGATGCTTGGAATACACATGGTATTTCTACAGTTCAACCCATAGCATAAGAGCATGAAGTTATATAACTCAGTAAATATTGGAAAGCCTTGTTTTAAAAAAAACACATCACTTCTAATGAGTTCAGAAAGAAAACACAACAAAATGGATGTTTCAGACCAATGCTTTCACTGTTTTATTAATGGATTATATTTAAAACTGCTTATCCAAAAGTAAGATAGACTGATTGATATATACAAAGCTGACAATTACAAGATGTAAAGTGTCTGAAACAAATTCAAAATAACCTGTATCTGTACAAGCAACATACCTTTTGTTATTTTTTAACAGCTTTGTTTCTTTCTTAATAGGCAGTATAGACTATTTTTTGCTTCAGTACTCCCAAGTAAGTGAAAACCTTTGAATTCTTTCTACAGTTGGGAGTGCTACAGTAGAGTATGCCCAGGTATGCGCAAGAAAAACAGCACTTCCTTACAAGCCTTGCCCTGGTGCAACTTCCCAATGCATCCTATTCACAAATTTTATTGCAACATTAAAACCAAAAGATTTGGGGCTTAAGCCACAGTTCACACTTGGAAGTATTTTAAATCTTAAAGTTGCTCTGGCTTTACTACTTGTATTGAAATCATCACTGCTTGGTCAATTAGCACCAGTCTTCAAGAAACAGCAGACACATTGTCTTACTTAATGCACCAAACTTAAATCTGTGACCCACCTTCTCCCTAGAAACCAACTGAAATGAAACAGTGACCAAATTCCGTAGCAAAATAATTCTGACTAATGTTATCAATTGAGGGGGTTCTGGTTTATTTTTAATGTATCTTTATATTTGCCTGGACAGTGCAAGAGAGCTTCTTAAATGAGAAAGATCTCTCACACGCTTGCCAGGCAGATCTATTCTGCAAATATATCATCTCCAGAACAGAGAATAATTTATCTTGGTTCTCAAATACTTAACTGGGTTTAAGACCTGTATTATCTGTGGGCAACACAGCTGTCTCCATGGAACAGAAAAGGGACTTGCTGGTAATGCTTAAGATCAGAATGATGACCCTGAGCAAGCAACAGGAGCCATCAATGAAACAGAAAGGGCCAGAGAAAGAAACAGAATCTGTGTTTTGCATACCTGTGTTGTACACAAAAGACAATTCCGTTTTGCTTTCTGCAACTACAGCATTGCAAGCATCTGTGCTGGCAGCACTGCCAGCTCAGGCTCTGTTTCCTCCAGATTCTTTCTCATTTACTCCTTTACAGCTGTGAGGCTGCGTAGTAAATGGGACTGGGCAACCAATCTGTATGATGGGCAGACCAGAAAATGCAATTTATTTTTATCCTGGACCAGTTCTCTGATCCAGAGCATGTCACTGCCTCAGAGACAGCCACATCGGTGCTGCTGGCACAGGAGTAGGAATAGGAAAGGTAGAGCAGAGTCTACCCTGCTCTAGCCAGGCCTGCCAATGAAAGCAAAGTAGATCAAATCATGTCATAAGACTGCAGGAAGTCAACAAAGATGCTAAAGAAAAGAGAACACCTATATTCTGCAATTTGATTATTATTGTTTTACTGATGGCAGTGCTAAAAGCGGGAGGCTGGAAACAGGATGATTATTTTTTATATAGTCAACATTAGCTTTCTGAGGATTAGGAAGAGACATGCATTTTTCAAATGACCACATGACTGACAAAGCAGTTGTTTGTAGCAGGTAACATACTACTTCTTCTACCCAGCCCAGGATAACATGCACTGGTTATACACTCCACATTAACCTTAAGCTACAACTTTCATGCTAGTAGTTTCAGCCATAATTATTATTTTAAAATCAGGAAGACAGGCCAAGGCATCTACTAGTTTGAAGTAACAGTGAAACTAAATTGAGCTTACAGCCCAGGTGCCTTGGGCCAACTGACAGGATTTACACCAAGGTGCTGGACCCGGACCCCTCTTGGAGGTTCATCTTTCAACCTGGGCTTGGTTAAAGAAATGTTATATATAATTCTCCCTATCTGACTGAGCTCATAATAAAGAAAGGGACCTAAGAGTTACACTGATCCAACCTCTTGAGAAGACTGAAACCTGCCTCTGATAAGGCGTTCAACCACATAGTTTACCAGGCTTTCAAAAGGGGGAAATTTTCCTCTTGTTTTTCTTCAGCTGAGACACCTGCTGTGTTCTAGCTTTCCTAGCTGCAAAGATTAACTGATGTGGCTCTGACCACCATGGACAGAGCCAGATTCTTCTTTCTTTCGCTCCAAATCATGGGCATGCTGCAGTTTCCCAAGACAGGTCTGCTGACCCAGCTCTCTGTTGCTGGAGGGAGAAAGTTGTGCCCCCCTCATTCTTTCCCCTACAGTCTCCTTGTGAACTTGCAGCAGTGTTGGACCATGCTAACAGCATCTCAATCATCAACTGATTCAACTCACTCACAGAGGAGAAAACTAACCTAACAAAACAAGTTTTTTGCCTGTGTGAGTGATTTGAACTGTCTCGTTCGATTTAGCATACAATCAACACTACAGCCAACATAAGGGGTGGCTGAACACAACCAGGAGCAAGAGTGAAGGAAGGAGTGAGATGTCTGTCTCTTGAGAGACACATACAGTTGTATCAGCTCAGATTAAACCACCGCAACAGACTTCTGCTGACATTAGACTGTGGCAGTAGTACACAATGCCCTTTCTCAAATCTTTCCTCCCTTGGTATCTCCCAGAATTTGCCTATCAGCACAAAAGAGAAAAAATTGGATGAGTTTCATGAAGAGGGGCAGGGGTCCTACTTCTGTAGTAATGCCCTAGGCTTTTTTTCCAAGAGAATGCTCTCTACAAAGGCATAAATTTACAAATCCTGCTCATATTGCATGTCACTTGGAGGAATGGACAGGCACCAGCAGAGTTTGAGGCCAGGCCAACTACAGAGAGACAGAGAAGTGTAATCAGAAGGAGGCAGTACAATAATGCTTCCCATCCATTATTCCATGGGGTATAAAGGATAAGCTAGATGAGATTTTACATTCAAACCCAAGGAAAGGTGCAAGGGAACCCAAAATCCAATTGATATAGCAGTAGAGAATGAGAAGATTTAGGGTAGCATCTATCAGAAAAATGCATGTAATACTGGAGCCAAAATGTCACAGGAGGTTGCAGAGTTGCAGAAGAGATGATTGCAACAGCAAAGAGCTGCAAAGAACAGTGACAGGAGGTTAGAAGTTAAAAGAGAGCGTGTGAGAACAGGACTGAGGAAATGAACATAAAAGTTGTTAAAAAAACACACACACACAAAAGGTGTTTAAGCCAAGTAACGCCAGGCACAACAGCATGTATACATGATGCTAGAGTTTGGGAACAGCAGCTGTTCATGTTCGTTTGCTTGTATTTAGCACACCTAGTAAACTTAGCTAAATGATCCAGTGCTCCAGAAGATGAACCACAACAGGATCTATGCCCTCCAGCTCAGTTATAAACACAGCAATAACTTAATTTTTTTTACATAGGCTGCATTTTCTCATTTAGTGGCACTGATCTTTGAGTTGCCTTTATGTTACTGCTCATTCCAGCCCCATCCCTTTACCTGATTGTGCTGGCATTGCTACTGTGCAGCCATGCAGCAACCAGGGGAAGGAATGAGCCAGGTGAAAAAACAATCAGGCTCCTCACACCTCACCCCAATGGATCATTTCCCCAGCCACGTCCTTCATGAAGTAGCCCAAAAATCTGTGGCAGTGCAACGGAGAATATATGAACAAATTACCCAACATGGAGGATGCTTCAGCCAGTATTATTGTCAAAAATACTCATGTGGAACTATGGTTTCAGTCCATCAGGCAGCAGATAACTTCAGATATTCCTGGATTTCTCAGGCTTTTTTTTTTTTTTTTGAGTCTGCTCAAGAGAAGAACCTGCTCTTTTCCAAGTTTAGAAAGCTATGTGAAAACATTTCTGTCAAAAGAGGAAAAACATAACTCAGCTTTGCAGTTCTTCCAAATGCAGGGAAAAAAGTTTTGCTGATGACCTCACTGACCAAACAAGCTATCGCTGGAACAACAAAGGATCAGAGATTTTTACACACCACCTTAACTCTCCTCTCCAAAAAGTGTGAAAACATAGAGAGTAGACATTTTTGTTTCAGTTTCCTCTATAAAGGTAGTTTCAAAATAGTTCATTATAAGGCCTCCTGCAGCTTTGTCTAAAGTAGCTAGTGTGGTTTTGTGTCATAGACCAATTGAAAAGTAATGAAATCTGGAACAGCAATTTGTAGGACTCTCCTGTCTTTGGAACTACTTTACCATCTTTCACCTAATGGGTTTAATTTATGACAAACATCAAATCTCACAATACTCTCAGAAGAACAACAGGTATGCGTATTATCATAAGTGGTAAAGGAAACCCTGTAACTATGCACTTTGCTCAAAACCACTGGAAGTACCTAATAAGCATCAGTGCTACTTTAAACTTGTATGTAGGTAAATGTTTTACATACATATAAAATATATACGCGCATCCAAACAGGATCACACTTTCTCCAAATTCTTTATCCTCTCCCCTTTAAGTGGCTTTTCTACCACCTAGTTTTTTCTTCTCTCCACTTTGCCCAGGATACTCTAAATCCAGCACTGCCAGTAAAAAACACCAGCAGCACAAAATGAGAAAAACCTTGTCTGTTTTTAGATGTTTTTTTACCTACAAGACCTACTAGATCTTGGCACATCTTCATCTCCTGCATAAATGACAAAGTTGTTTTAGAAACAAGGAAAAATAGAAGGTGCCACATTTGTTCTCACTCACCTTTTAACTGCAGTATAACCAAGTGATCTAAAGGTTTTGAAGAATAAATTCGGCATCAATGCCTTCATGCTGGGTAATGTACAAAGACTGTTAACCGCAGATTGCTCAGGTTTTCATAATCACCACGAAATGTGACCACACAGTCTGCAGATGAGGCAACACTATTTTTGATTCAGAAAGAATCTCTGCCTTGTTATAAAACTTCAACTGTATGCAGGTAGGGCACCAGAGAGCTCAAACTGAATTTGGTAGGGTTGTTCCTGTAGATTGGGATTGCTGTCATGTCCCATGAAACTAAGTTTAGATTCGTGGCAGAAAGCTAGCAAAGCCTTCTTGCTGCACAAAAGCCTTGAGAAGTGTGGCGTGAGTGACTGATCTCCACTTACTTCCAGAGAGATGAAAATAGAGGTGAAGTGTGAATATCCCATTTGTTTCAGAAGGGTGTCAACAAAAATTCCTAGTCAGGGCCTTCTCTGCTATCAAAATCTGCACCTAAGGCTGCACTCAGGCAAGAAGAGGCCATTTGCTTCTTACTGCAGCAAAACAGCTACTTTCCAGAATAACATCAGCAACTAGAGAATATTTTATATTTGACATCAGTACCAGCAATAGCTACGCTGGTGCAGGCTTCCAGGAAACAGATAGATTGATGACTTGACAGTCTCAATGAGATGTTTCTAAATTTTCTGTATCAACAGACCCCTCTCCCCCTTCAGAGCATCGGGGTATTTTTTTTTTCACCCAGGGTAGGAGACACACTTATCAACAAACATACAGGAGGAAAAAAAAATAAAACAGATCAGACATGGACCGTTTATTTCAGATCCAGACACAAAGCTTAGAGTACTAATCTAAGCATTGATGTTTTATCAATGCAATTAAAGCATTAAAAATTATTGCACTCTTCTTTCCTACAAGCAAATATTTCATTTTAGGCCACCTGTAAGTGGTGCTTAGCAAATACACAACCATCGCTGTTCCCTCTTCTCTCTGATCTGTGAGGAAATGCAGACATCTGTGTTAGAAAATATGGATCTGAGAGTCTTCCACTGTATTATGAAATAGAGTAAAATAAAATGTTGTGTTTCTAAAGCTAGAAAAAAAAAGGAAGAATTTGCAGTCACATTTTTGTATTTAAAATGAAGTGCATATTCCATCAAATCAAGAATTAATTAAGTACACCAATGACACAGTCTTTAATCACTATTAACAGCTACATTGCTTACTGAAGTCCTCTGCTGTCTATTAGTTACAACTTTAGAAACCCTCTTGTCACGCTGGTATTATTCAGAGTGATGTAGAGCACCTTCACTTCAAAAGAAGTGTTGGAAGTGACAGAAAACAGAAATTTGCTCAGAAGGACAGGCCCACCTACACCTGTGAATCACAAATACCCCTACTGAATAAAAACTTATTTCAGTGACTTCACATTTTACCATAAAAATCCACATTTGTTGATACAGGAAAAGGAAGCAAGTGGAGTCTCAAAATTCCTGTATTCTGAAATAGTGTTTGGTGGCCACAGCTGGACTAAACAGAGATACCCAATATTCCAGTCTCTAGCCATTTACTTAAGAAAAAGGAAACTTGCTTCTAAGCCCAGTTAAAAAAAAAAAAAAAATCATGACAGGTGTTATTCCAGAAGCAAGCCATTTGCAAGCATGACAATATTTAGGAGAAAAAAACAACCAAACAAAAAGATTTGAAAAAATGTTTTTGGGAAGAAACGTCCTATGA
>JAVSBS010024461.1:9813-29481 GCA_033124195.1 Coracias cyanogaster | reverse complement strand
AGTGGTTAGAGAGATGCCAGGAGAAAGGTTGGACTTGACGACCCTGGAGGTCCTTTCCAACCATAATGATTCTGTGACTCACCTTGAACTGATGCCAGTGCATGTCCAGAAACAATTTTCATCACCTTACTTGAGGTGCCTGTCTGCAGTCATACAGAGCAGGATACTGCATCCGAAGCATTCGACTGTGTGCCCAGTAGGTCAATGGCAATATAATCAGTGCCTTACAGGAGACAGGTGGCTATTTCATAATACTGGAGAGTGAGGGAATAATTGCAGTATTGTATTCTTTGAAGAAAAAGGATGCCTAGAATATTGGCCAGATAACTTTATTGCGAATGAAATGGTCTGCTTAGCATGACACAAAACCCTATGGTGGCAAGGATTATTTCTCTCAAAATACAAAGGAAATGCATGAGACTAGGGAAGCACCATTTACTTACTTATTTTAACAGGTTAGGCATTAGTGATGTTCGGATTGCTGCAGCAGGAATATAGTTAAAAACAGGAGCAAGAACTGATAGAAAGTGTCTGGGTCTGTGAACACATTTTGACCTCCCTGTTTTGGGGTTCATGACCTGTATGTGTTAATCAATGTCTGATGACTTCTTTTACCCTCATTTAGTAATTATTTCAATTTCATGTAATGTTTATTTTTTTGGGTAAGGGTGGTTTTCAACAGTATGGCACAGCTTCTGAAATTGCGCATCCTTGGCAATATGGTCATGAAGTGCCTTCATCAAAGACCTACCTATAAAATAACAGAGACTGCAGAGGCAGTAACTTGGCCTGAGCATCAAATATAAGTTGTCTTCTGCACAAGGCACCTTTGCCCTTTTGATATGCTCCTTTTCAAGTATTACAGGCCTCAGGTTCGCAGAGGAGTAAATGTGACAGCACTTGACTGAATAACAGATGAAAATGGGAAGAGGACTGTTTCTGTGTAAGGAACAGTAATGAGAATAGTGTGTGGTTGCCCAAAACTGTCTGCTGGATAGGTCAGGAGTATATTGATGCATTTTACTTTTGCAGAATACTTGTCTATTTTGAAATCATTTATCCATGTGAAGATGATGCTTGGCAAAGTCCTGCTAGCTATTACATCAGCCAGTATCTTAGAGAAGAAATAAGCAGCCACTGTGTAATATCTGCATATATACCTATGTCTAGAACACAAAAATAATCCTATGTTAGGATCGTATTTTAGTAGCAAAGTAAGTATACTGTATACACAAGGACAGTGACTCTCAAAGAAACAGAGTAATTTAAATCCTAAAACATTTTAAAAATTGCAGTAACTATATTACAGACTTGTTAAAAGAACTGCTGAGTGTGATCCTACCAGGTAAGCGTAAAAAATAATTTATGTTCCCAGTACTACTTAGTCCAAGTCTATTGAGTCTACTAGTATACCTCATAGCCTTTCCAAGCCTCAAATTCTATCATTGTTGCTCTTGCACTTTTGAAACTGTGTGTTTCAGTCCTGCTTCTTTTAGCCATCTGTTGCCTTTTTACAATTTTTTATTTCCCTTGTAAGCTTCTGTGGAATGCCTTGAAAATAACTCATTTCAACCACTTTTTTGAGCCAAGAATTTGTTGATACCAAATAGGAGAATCACAGAAAAGTCTGGGCTGGAAGGGATCCCATGGTTAAGGAATTCTGAAGACCTGGACAGAGATGCTTTTCCCCTACAAGAGTAGTTTGGACGTCTTAGCGTTTTAGACTCTAGAACATATTACATTCAATCAGCTGAAAAAAGTGTCACTGATCTGTCATTTCCAGAAATTGTGTAACTTCTGATTTAGATATCTGTACATCTCCATTATCTGATTCTTCCGCCTGTCTTCTGACCTTTGATAGAAGCCCATACATTCTGTATTTCAAAAAACTTGCAAACAGTATCTAGTGGAGGTTACTTGCTGCCCTTGAACCTACCCATTTGTTCCCACATGTAAAGAAACTGTTATTTTGGGCTCTTAATCTGTAACTATTTAGTCTCTATGATGAAAAGACATAGACACACTTGTGTGTGTGTGTGTGATTTTGCTATCTTAATTCTTTATTTTCTAGTGGATGTATTAATTATTTTCATTGGCTGCCAACATCACGTGTCTACCTGACATAAATTCTTTGTGGCTTTTATGATGGTTTGTTTCCTATTTGGTTTTTTTTTGTTGTTCTTTTGTTTTGTTGGTTTTTTTCTTCAAATCCTTCCTCTGTCTGGAACAACCTCCTGAATTGTGAATCTCTGTTGATTTATTTTTTGGATAAGCGTACTGATAGTAAGAGAGAAAAAAAGCACTGATTCTAAAGAAAGAACAATTAAAAGCCACAAATTAGTTGTGCATGGGTTTTTTTTTAGTTGCTGGCACAGAAAGTATCCCAGTGGGACACATTTACACTAGAATAAAATACAAGCGGTAACTGCACTAGTAATAATAAAAACCATCTTTTTGTCTTGTGGTAAAAAGCTCCTGAAGCCAGATAAGAGCCAGCTAACTAGTTCTATACCTTGTGTTCAGGTTTGGCTTCAGTGGCTTACATGCTTCCTCATACTTCAGAGTCCTTATATAATGAGTTGTCATCCTCTGCCTCAGTAGGATGCTACTCTACAAGTGTGATTCCCTCAGCCTCCTGGAAAAGCCAAATTAAACAAATGTCTTTCCTCACAGGTACGGAATATATGGCCTACAAGGTCTTTATGGAACCTACCAGCATAGAACTCAAGAAAGAAGATGACTCTTCTTATGCAGCCCAAGGCAGCCAGCAAGTAGTAGTGACTTCATTAGCAAAACATGTAAGTCTGTAGCAAGAACTGCAAAGTCACTTAAGCGCTTGTTAAATCTTTGTTTGAACCCAGACAATTCATAAAGCCTGTGTACACTGCGGAAAATAAGTTCCAATTCCTGAGTCCGTGTAACTCATGGGCATTTTAGATGCGTCATTTGAAAAGTCAATAGCATATATCATGTAGTGGTCCAAATACATGTAACTATTTTACAGAATCAATTAAATAACTCACTTGCTTACATCAGTTTGGAAAACAAGACAGCAATTTGAAAATAAAATTTGCTTTCTATACAGTCTAGCCTGCTGCTTGCTTCATCAAAAGCCATTGAAATTGTTCTACCACCAGACTTACTAACTTCTTAATTCCAGCAAAATTGCTCCAGCAATTGATATTATTGATTATTAAATAGTTTTAAACTACAAAGAAGTAGCTAAAAAGGTAAAAAATGTGATTTTTGTTAAAGGAAATATCTTGTTGAAAGCTATAATAACTACAGCATAAGAAAAATATAAATACAAATATAAACAAACAATGAAAAGGAGTTAATGAAATTCTGAATTTCTTCAACCTTGGAGGTTAATTAGTAGCTTAACAGGACTCTTGAATGAGTCTTACAGATACAGACGATTTGCACAGTCAGTGAAGGCTGTTTGCCTCTATTTCATTACTTGTAATTAGGACAAAATGCTTCCAAATCAATTAGCCTCCTTCCTTTGTAACAGAACAAAAAAAAGTACACAGCCTTGTTAAGCACTTTGTTTTCTATACTAGTAGCATTTTGAAGTTACATGTATTTCCTAAGCTTTAAGAACTAAAATTGTGATAACTTTTAAGACTCGGCTGCACAGTGTGCTGGGCTATCTTGTCCACACGGTGCTTTTGCCAAGCAAGGCTGGACCAGATGGTCATTGAGGTCCCCTCCAACCTGGTAATCCATGGTATGGTTCTGTGATAACTCAGTCTAAACTTGTACACAGCATTAACCATCAGCTACAACATGGTGAATCCTTAACAAAGCTTGCTAACGCATTGCAAATACAGAAACGTATCCAAACTTGATGCATAAATTTCAGGGCTATGGGAAATCCACCAGACCTTTACTTATTTGTATAGTTATAGTAGTTACTTTTCATGTTTTGTTTTGTTTTGTTTTGTTTTTTTGATCTGTATTTATTTCCAAATCAGATACCAATGGTTTCAGATTTGTCAGTGACCTTCTGCATATTAAAAATTCTCAATCAATACAAGTTTTCTCCTTAGGCTGCTATCAACACTTAGGTCATCTTTTACATTTTTCCTCTTTGTAATAAATAAATATAGGGCTTTTTCAGGCTTCCTCAAAGTAAGGCATTTGGAACCCCTGTAAGTTTTAAATATTCTGCCTGAAACACGAACACCTGAATTGGATGATGTATGCGAATGCTGACCAACAGTTCCATTTTTGGGGCACTATAAATGTAAATTCACAGTAAATTTCTTCTGTAAATAGCCTTAAGGAATATTAATGCCATTCACGCCTTCTGCTGAGTGAGTGGCAAGGCTGTTCCCTATGGAATCAAATGATAACTCTGTTGAGAACTGTGTGTCACGTCTGTCAGCTTATTTAGTAGGTGCTGTAATTGCACCTATTCTTTAACCACAACAAGGCCTGTGACCGAAGTGAGAATTCTGATAGAAGTTCCAGTATGCTAAACCCATCTTTATTGATAAACACATACATTTGTCAAATAGTACTTCAAATTCACTTGAAAAGGTGCAGTTTGCAATGTAAAAAAGAAAAAAAAATCCTATTGGAATTGAATGTCTTTATTATTTATTCATTTGAAAACTGGACTTAGATCTACTACTTGTTGTAAAATAAATCAAAGACAAGGAAGTTGCTTCCCAAGCGGCATTGGGGCTGTGCCTAGCTAGTTTAGTATCTTTTCTTGCCTGTTATCTAGCAATAATGGTAGGTGCTTGCAAGTCACAGAATTTATGGCTAGGAGTTTCTAACAGTTGCCCAAACAGATGGAAAAGTTGTAATTTAGGCAATGAAGGGAAAGAATGCTCATACCAAGCAGGTCAGAAAGGTATCTCACATGACATAGTCAGGTATTTTGAGGGGAAAACCACTTCCTACTAGATCCCTGGTTTGCTGAGGAGGAACAAGGGTTAGTAAAAATGCAACCCCTCTGCTATTTAGCAATGTTATGCTGTTAATTACAGCAAGTGGAGCACTCATTACAAGGACAAGGAATTACTTTTTTACTGACACTCAAAATATAAAAACCGTACTTTCTGTACCAAAAGCAATAAAATTTAAAAGTGATACCTTGTGAGACTATTGTTATCATAAGGTTTTCTTCAAACTAATCAATTAAAACAAATTATAGTACCTCTTTAGACAGTAACAACCCTCCGCTTATGAATTATTTTTGTTTTAAAGTAGTTCAGATGGAGGATTTAAAATAAAAATCTTAAACCAGATTGAATAATTTCACATAAAACCTAAACATAAATAAGTCTTTTAAAGTTTCCTGGAGTCCAGATTAAATCACTTCCTTTTAAATGTGAGCAGATTGAAACAGGAATTTTCATACGCAAAACTATGTTATCAATCAAGTTAGTGAGATAATCAGAATGATTAAATTCTGTACATCACAATTGTTTAAAACTAAGTTCAAATGACAAAAATCTCAGGAAAACAATGGTATCAGGTGGTTCTGTCATTTTTAATCCCAAGCAATGCATGAGTCTTAACACTATAAACCACTTGATCCGTGGTACCCTATCACTAAGATCCTGCCGAAAGGAGCAAATGTCAGGGATAATTCAGCTCCTAAACCAATTGTAGGGGAAAACAAGGATCATATCAAGACCAATTTGGAGCAGATTAATGAAAAAAGGCTTAATGAGCCATGTACCACTACAAGAATGCTTGGAAAATCCATCCCTAATGAGGGGGGGGAGATAGAAAAGATTGTGAGAAACAAGTCAGGACCATTAACCTTGGGGGATTAGGAGATCCTTGAGAGTCTAATTCTTGTCACAAGGTCAAGCTTTTACAAAGCAATTACTAAGGATCTCCATAGTATCAACATACAGATGCACACACATACTCAACGTCTTTTAACCTTGGGGATTCTGGACTCATTTTCCTTCTCCTACTAATCACTATTATTTTTTCCCTGCTTTCTTTGTTCATAAAGGTACATGATATAGTATCTATACAGAAAATGTATCTCCTGGATTGTGCAAGGAATCTAAAGGTACTAGTCAGTGCAAACAAAAGGGGAGAACCAAGGTTTGTTTTATTATTTAACTTCTGCTTTTCTCTCAGCTTGATTTATGTGCCTCTCTGTTGAAATGAAGAGAGGAAAATTCTCATCTCTTTGCCATAGTGGGCCTGCTGTTCTAAGTTTAATCTTGAATGAGGACAGGTTGGTATTAGCACCCAATGCACATTTAAATTTTTCCGAAGTACAAGAAAATAGTCTGCCATGACTGATCAACTTTAAGCAATTTGTTCGTCTCATCTTCTTTTTATCAAGATATACATGAAAAGTAGAATGCCACATAAAAAGAGAAAAATATAATCTTAATTTAAAGCCTATAGTGTGACAGTAAAGTCTGGCAAGATGACTACTGTAATTTCTGCTCATGCAACTAAGGTATAGAGTTTTATAAACCTCATTATGGAGTTGCAGAGCTCAGGTAACAGTTTGATGACTAGACTGAGCTGCTGTCAGTTCAATAGGGTGGGGGCATTCTCATGAAAATCACTGGGAGCAAATAGGCTAAAAAGTGATGCAGTTTAGGAGTAGCAGAGTCCGTCCTTTACCTGAGAGGTAAAGGAATTATTCCTGGGTGACAACTCCAGGATTTGCTTTGGCCACGTGGGCCACTTCAATGGAAATTAAAACATACAGGCAGTATGTTCACTTCTCTGCAGGGTGAATACAGAGTTAAGTGTTGGACAGTGCAGGAAGAAACACTTGTTTTGTATAAATATGTTCTTCTAGATGGCCAGCTGCTAAAAAAGAGTAGTATAAAGCAAGGAAAGTTCAGGAGTTTCTTGGTAAAAGTGTGAGCGGTTTAACTTAATTTGATTATTACCTTTCTCAGAAGCCACCTTTGTATACTGAAATTTATTTCATTTTCAGATTGGAACACGGTCTGTGTAATCATTTCTATAACTCTTTAAATATTGAAATGTTAAGATACAACCACCTGGGCTGTATAACTCTACAGTTTTAAATGGCTGATGGATTTTTTTCTCTAAAGCTTCTCTAATTTTACTTTCATTTTGGTGTCATACAAGGACCTGGAGTACTTTTTCTGCCTATTTCTTTGCAACAACCATATGGCTGCCATCTCCTCACTGTTGCCTTCTGCTTAAAAAGGAAAACTGTGCAAGTAAAGTAAAAATACAGAACATTTTCTGCCCATTTTTGTACTTTGAAGCTTTCACCTTGCCCGGCAGCACTGCATCTTACCATCAAAGCAATATAATGATTAGTAACTAGGTCAGCAAGAATCTTGAATTCATATGTATCAGAATGTTAAGTTTAGAATATATGGTGAGCTGTCCAAAAGCTCAGATCCTTTAATTTACTTCTAAGTAGCATCTCAGCTCTGAATGTTTTGGAAACATAAAATCTAAATTGAAGATCCATCAAATCTATAAATACGAAACACAGCTGAAAGAATTGAACAGATTTATATCTTACCACCAAGAATGATGGTACATTCTCAGAGGTATGTTTCAGCATCAAACCACAAATTCTAACTAATTCTGTTCTCAGGAAAACAGTCACAATGCAACATTGTACTCCTGAAAGCTCTCTTATCTTCCTTGATTCACATCTCTCTAGCTTTCTGAGAAAGGAAGGAATGAAAGAAGAAATTAATATGCGGGCAATTCCATAAGACAGAGGCTGAAATGAGGCAGAAATAGTGAATTCAAAAAAACATCTTACCTTCTCTGTATGCCCCCGCATTTTGTGATTATTGCAACTACCAAGGAAGCTGCACAGGTAAGAAATGAAGTGTTTTTATTTAACACAGCATGTACTTCTCTTGGGTATCATCTTTAATGATGTTGGACATAGTTGATAGGATGAACACTGTGATTCAGCTTTCAAAAATTTAACAAATTACTTACGTTCAGAAAATGAAGAAGTTGCCCTGAGTTCTTTAGGAGGTAAAAATACAGCATTATGTTATAGTCTTAGCAGCTCTGAGCCAAGCAGTCAAGCCTTAATTGTATCTATGAGTGCTTATGGATGGAAGCTGTGAAATACAAGCTTGACTATCTGCTTCAATTTAACTTTTAAAAATAATTATTCACTCAATTCTTGAATTAGTTGTCATGTTTTAATGTATTTAAATAGTGTTCAGTATTTCAGTGGAATACTGAAATGGTAAGGTGCAGATTTTTTCCGATTTTTTAAATAAAAATGTTGGAGTTTTGAAGAGAATACAAATGCAGCATGTCAAAACCTTCAAATCTCAAATCCAAATTTTTCATTTTTCATGAGAAAGCTGACATGCTGGAAGGCTTTTAAACACTTGCAAACATAACGGAGAGGAGAAATCTTCAAATAGGATTCTGTAAAAGGTCTCATCTCTTTATGTCTGATACCTCCTGATACCTGATACAGTTTGTTTACAGCTGTCTGTATAGATGTTACACAGATTTTTTAGAAATATCCACTAAATTTGTATTAAAACTAAAATAGCCTCAGAAATTTTTAACAGAATATTGATTAGTATAATTCTATAGGAAGTAGATTTCCATCTTGCATATACCGTATAATTGTTTCTTAGCCTCAAGCTGTGAAATGTTTTTTTGTCATAAAGGAACTATCATGCCAGAAGACCTGCCACGTGTATTTTTCAGTGCCACAGCAGTTGAGACTTCAGTAGTAATACTCGGGAAAAAAAGGGGATTTTTTTATTACTTGTATTCCTAACCTGAAAGAAACTGAAACAATACAGGGCATAAAAAATGACTAAGGTAAGATTTAATGAAAGGGTAAAGAATGTTCTAAGACTAATTCTATTAAAGGTTCTAAAAGAGTAGTAACACAAGTACTATTGATAACAAACCAAAAAAACCCCAGCACTGCCTGAAATAGCAAAAGCCCAAAGTCTTCAGGTTAGGATTGGGTCTAAAGTTCACAAGTAGTTTCAGTATGTTGGTTCATTCCATTAGAAAGATGGAAAGTTAGAAAGATGGTAGTTCAGTTATTACCAAATTCAGATATAAATGGAGATTATACAGAAAAGTAACATTAGAATAGGCCTTTGACTCAGAAACGGAACTACCAATACAATGAGTAACACACCTGTATATATCAGTAGCTGCAACTCACTTAGATGCTTTGGCCATTAATTCTAACTAGGGTCCTACTAAACCTTGAAAATAGAGGCAGGACATTCTTACTGCAAAGCATTGTTCACTGGACCTTTCCTACCCCAGGAATCATAAAATAATATCACAGAATGATTTGGGTTAGAAGAAGGGACCTTAAAGATCATCCAGTTCCAAGCCCCTGCCATGGGCAGGGACACCTTCCACTAGACCACGATGCTCAAAGCCCCACCTAGCCTGGCCTTGAACACTTCTGGGGAAGTGGCAGCCACAGCTTCTCTGAGCAACCTGTTCCGGTGCCTCACAGTGAAGAATTCCTTACTAATATCTAATCTAAATCTACTTTCTTTCCATTGCCCTTCATTGTATCGCTATACTACCTCCTCATTTTTCCTGTAGGCGCCCTTTAAATACTGGAAGGCCACAATAAGGGCTCCCCCTGAGCCTGCTCTTCTCCAGGCTGAACAGCCACAATTCTCTCAGCCTGTTCTCATAGGGAAGGTGTTCCAGCCCCTTGACCACCTTTGTGGCTCTCCTGGACCTGCTCGAGCAGGTCCGTGTCTTTCTTATGCTGGGGCCTCAGAGCTGAACACAGTGTTCCAGGTGGGGTCTCACCAGAGCAGCACAGAGGAGGAGAAACACATCTCTCAACCTGCTGGCCACGCTTCTCTTGATGCTGCCCAGGAAGCGATTGGTTTGCTGGGCTGTGAGTGGAGGTTACTTGCTGCCCTTGAACTTACCCATTTGTTCCCACATGTAAAGAAACTGTTATTTTGGGCTCTTAATCTGTAACTATTTAGTCTCTATGATGGGATGGCTCATATTTAGTTTTTCATCCACCAGCACCCCCAAGTCGTCCTCCACAGGGCTCCTCTCAATCCACTCATTGCTCAACCTGTATTTGTGTTTGGGATTCAGTGAGTGTGTGACAGAATATTTAGGTAAATCCTTTCCTGCAAACCATTTAATAATAGAGCAGGAGTTTCTAAATTAAAGGAACAAAAAGTATGTTGCCATTTAAATCCAGAGTGCCATCACTTCTTAATGAAAGCTGTGACTCCTCATAAGCTATATGGGAAGCTCCTGTCTTGGGGGTAGGTATTTCACACAGCAGTGTAACGTCTCAAACTATACCATAAGAGGGAGCTACAGCTCGTTTAAGTAATATATATTTTCTATAACCAAATGGGCTCTAGTGAAAATTTAATTATTTTCTTTACAAACACAATCAACATAGTGCAAAATGAAAGGTTTAAATGTGTTTCAGTCAGTGCCTGTCACTGTGACCAGAACCTCCAGCTGTTGAAAGCTCACCAATCGATCTGAAATACTGTAAAGCATTATGAGCAGGACCATGGCACACCTGGCCTGCTGTCAAACACTGTGAATATGGAATAGTGAAGTGGATAAATGGGAAAGTTGATTGTCCTCCCTTGCCCCCACATCCTGAATGTAAAAGAAAAATCAGAACTGGCATTCAGCTTTTGCATTTGTCCTTCCTACCTCCCCTTCTGTGAGAAATCACTCTGTAAGTAGTAACAACCATGCATGCAAATCTGAATAGTATGAAGCATGTCGGTGTGACTCCTGATGACCTTTTCCATGTTTAAATAGCTTTTATGAAATATATTGCCATTGGCTTTAAATGCTTACATAAAATCTGAGCAAAAGGCTAGGTTAGGATTTAGTGCTCACGTGATATTTCTTGAGGATAAATTCTTCTCCTGGCAAGTAACTAAATAAAATTTGATCCTGTTGATGGTTTGATTGCTAAAATAGCATTATAAATATTGTCCCAAGAAAGACTTGTAGAAAATACTATCTAGTTTCAGATTTTTTTTCCTTTCCCAGAAATATTTGGGAGCTCTTTATTAAAAAATCATATATATTATTTATAAAATATAGTAATATGAATGAAGCAGATAAAACCAGAGATTGATGAAATCCTAAAAACAAACCAGAGATGGAGCTGGGTAGAATCACATCTTGCAGAACAAGGTAATGCTATGATTATTGCCCAAACCTCAAACAGAAAAGACACTTTGAAGAAAAAGTAAATAACCAACAGCTTCAAGATATATCTAGCCCAATGTGCCTGTCCTAAATGACGTGTCGCTTAAGCCTAAACCAAATCCTTTCCATGGAATTATGCGATAGGAGACAGGATAACAATTCTATGGACATAAATTATCCATGTATCAGTATATGGGAATATATTTTATATTCAAAATAATAAAATTGTTTAGGTTGGAAAAGACCTTCAAGATCACAGAGTCTAACCATTAACCAAACTCGACCAAGTCCACTGCTAAACCATGTCCCTAAGCACCGTATCTACACAACTTCTAAACACGTCCAGGGATGGTGATTCAACCACTTCCCTGGGCAGCCTGTTGCGGTGCTTGACAATCCTTTTGGTGAAGAAATTTTTCCTAATATCCAACCTAAACCTCCCCTGGCGCAACTTGAGGTCATTTCCTCTTTTTTCCACTTGTTGCTTAGGAGAAGAGACCAGCATCGACCTTCCTGCAACCTCCGTTCAGGTCGTTGTAGAGAGCGATATCTAGTCATATATCATTACTGGTAAATGGAAACTAGTACACAGAGGTTTTATCACATTAAGCTGGACACCTGACATCTCAGTGCAAGTCTGCATGGAATGACTCAGTTAATTTTAATGCAGAATATGTCCCTTAGGGGACATAAACAGCAAAGGCATATCCACGGCATATCCAGAGGTACATTTATCAAAACGTTTCCAGAGAGCCCATGTGCATCCTCCCTTGCAGCCAAAATACCTAAGAGCCTAAGAAGAAACAAAACCATCAAAAAGGAATATAGAGAAGTAAATTAAATTAAGTAAAAGCAAGGGAAAATTGGCTTATACTTAGCTTCTGTGCTAAGTATAAATTGGAAATCTGTCCAAATTAAAATTTTATTCAGCCACTGAGCACAGCCGGAACAGCCATTTTGAGAAACCTGGTTCTCATTTTGCCAGTCTCTTATAACTTTAGCATCTTGCGTAGATCTTGAACTTAAATTTGTACCACAAATAATATTTCTGCTCTACAAATCATGCCGCAACATCTATGTGCCTAATCTGAGCAAGGAAGTGCCACAAAGATGGAATGTACATGTCCCACATTCCGGGCTTGAACAGGAGCAATGTAGAATGTTTAGGGTTATTACATCGATTCACTTTCGGCAAAATCATATAGTCATATGCTGCTTGCTGACATGTCCATAGATGGTAAGTACAGTTGATGTGGAACAAATCTTTTGCTTGAACACTTAGGAATATTTGCCACGCCAGTGCATCCCAAGGTTGTGTTAAGGCTGGGTCTCATAATCCCACTTCAAAACAAAACCTGAATTGTTCTGATTTTATATTCATTTTGTTAATTTTAATGTCTGCCCATTTTGATATATTGCAAAATGAAAATCTGTCAAGAATTAATATAAGGCCTGAGTACTACAAAACTATGATCTCATTCATATTTGATTGTAACTGTTAGAGTTACATGCATAGAAATACCTGAGGTCAGGCTTATAGTTCAGCCATACCACTATAAATGTGGAGAATCTGTCTGCCAGTCGAGTTTTGATAATCTAAAAAACTCTGATAATCTAAGAAGACATTTTCACTTTCAGAAACTTGTGTTATTTTACCAAAGTATAGACTAACATTGAACTATTTTGTAATGCTGCTTCAGGCCTGCCAGGAAAGGGTTACTGCAACCTACGGAGCCTTACACTTGTGGTACCATCCTGATTAGCTGTACACTTGAAATTGGTTACCATAAAAAAGACCAAGAACTCATGATAGCCGCAGTAATAGGACAGTGAAGATGACACACAGTTACCCAGAGAAAATGCAAATTTCAGTACAAGGATTATGCAAAATGGCACAGTAAGAAAGTACGCTGTCACCTTTATTTTAAATACAGTGTTTCTACCACTTGAGCTTCGTGAGAAAAAGCTTGATGTTATCAATCAAGTACACTCTAAAGCAGTAATGATTCCTAAATAGAAAAGGGCATCAGAGGTGCACTGAGAGGGAAAGGAGGTTTTGTCACTGTCTCACATAAGACTGACCACGTTAGCATTTCAGACTGCACTGGTGTTCTGATAAACATCACTTTGGACTGAATTACTTGCCAGTGAATGTGGGTACTAATTAAAGTATGGAACCATTCTTTTTTTTTTTTTAGTTAAGACATTAAATATTAGTTTTATTGTTTAACAAATTCATAGCTAGAACATTCAGAAAGACTGAGTGGTCTCTTGAAGAAATGAGTAGTTTTATACAATGTCAAAGAGAACTGAGGCGTGCTAGACATTTCAGCAAAGTATATTAATACTAAGATTTAACATAGAAGGATGGCATTTACATTGTTGACTTGTGTAATCAAAAACAAAAGTACAAAGGAATGTCTCTAAAAAAATAATCAAGTCTGTTGCACAGTCAGTTTATCCAAGTCCTGAACAGTGGGAATTGCATTTTCCATTCTGGTTTTAAGAGAACTTCTTCATGAAGTGCAGTTTCAGGTACGCGATGATAAGGAATATTACTGTCATGCAGGCGAGAGCCAGGTGGTTTTGCCACAGGCCCCAGGTACTCGCCTCAATGCCTTGATCTTCCAGATAGTCCTCTCCAGTACACCACCTACAGATAAACACACATGTATAAGCTTAGTCAGTTTGAAGTATCTATCAAGATCCCTAGGACTCATAGTGTGATTTCAAGTCTATAGTAGGCCAGGCAAGCACCTGGCCATTATGTTACTATTTTATTTGCTATTTGTAAATTTGTTTTTCTTGTAGCTGCAACCAGTTTCCTGTAGGAAGCCGAAAACGATTTTGTGAGGCTGTGTAATTTCGTATGTGTACCTGTGTTTCACTAAATGCAGTTTAAAGAAAAGTGATAAGCACAATGGCAGATATTTCTAGTCTTACAAATACTAAATGTGACAATAAGCAGAATGTTCTCTGCAGACAGAATGCAAAAACCCAAGTAAAACGTCCTTTTCTCTATAAAACCTCACCGATTCTGCTGGTCATCAGTGAGTATCTCACAAAGAGGCTCTAGGCCTTTGTAAGTTACTTATGGTGGGATTCATTTTAATGTACCAAAGTACTCACATCTGGCTGATCTGTCGATAATTATCATTGCAGATTACTTTTGTGCTGTTAATGCTGCTGCAAAAGTTCAGACCAGTCAATTCATTGATTTCTAAAGCCTTTAAAGTAAAAGAAATGATGACAATGTAATTAGTAGGCAAAATAATTATATATTATCAAGATGAGATATAATTCAATTCAACTTTATTCTAAGAACCCAATGGTATCATCAGTTACTATGTTGACCAAATCCCCATTTTTAAACCAAGCAGCACAGTTCTTTTTCTTCCAAGAAAGGAATATATGCAGTTCACATCCTGTAATTCACATGCGTCACCAGGCTTTTAACACCTTCCCCAGCCAGGACTATTTCTGCACATGCATATTAAAGCCCACATTTCTCAGTAAAACTTCTTAAATTATCTTATAAATGGTTTTAGCTTGACAACTTTTTGTTTGATTGATGGGAAAGAGAAGAATTGGGTTTTTTGGAATAACATTGTTCTTTACTAGGTACCATTTAAATCCAACTGCGTTCAAGTGGGTGTAGTTGTTTAGTGTCTCTCTCATATGAGGTGTTTCCAAGTTAGGGAAATGAGCTTTTCTAAACAGCAGTGGGTGCTGCACTGTTCTACCGCTCTATGTTCTGAGGTTGCTGTATTTAATTAGATTATCTTTTGCTCATTAGCCCATAAAATTTAGATTTTTCTTTATTATGAGTAAAAAAATTCTAGCAAATCTTTTCAAGTCTGTACACAGGACAATGCAACACTTACTGCCAATCCATATCGAGGTATGCTAAAGTACTTTAGCCAGGAGAGCCAGGACATGACGCTTGTGAGATTGACCAACAACCCAGAGAAAATCTAGAGGCAAGGATTACAAAAAAGCCACAACAATAACAAAACAAATTACAAATCACATGCTGTTACCATGTGTTCTTCTCTAGCTCTTGACTCTGCGTTTTCAGATTAAAAACAAGTGGGAAGGCATTTCTAGAGAAATAAACTCTTCCAGCAGAAGAACAGGGCAGAGGGAAAGAATCATTTCTGTTGCCTAGCTTTAGGTCACAACCCCATGTGGTCCTTCTCCTGAAGTGAGTAATGGGGAATGCTTTTACTCATGTCTTAAAACTGGATGCTTCCCATCCAGTCCCATGAGTCCCACATGGATTCCCAAACCCATGGGTCCCACATGGGTTCACATGAACTGTCTGCTGTTATTTGAGTATGTAGAGCTGCCGTAGGTGTGCACTCGATTTTGCTTATGTGTCCCAAGCATGAGGCAACATGGGGTTTGGCTGTTAGCTCAGTGCTGCCTCATTGCTTATGGTGCCTGTCTTCCTTCCAACTGTAGCTGCTTGAGTTCTGCTCTAAGATGCCCGACAGGTGGCTCTGCAGCTGAGGAGGTCAACCATGGTAGTGGTCCCAAGAGAGCAGGAGGCTGCTGGTCGTGCTCTCAGCCACCCAAATTTGCCTTCGCAAAGCTAAAGGATAGTGAATAAAACGTAGCTCTTAAGCTGCTTTTCTGCTCTCCAGGCAGTATGCTGGCTGCCAGAGCCATGAAGAAGAGGGCAGAGGAACCACTCTCCTTCCCCCTCACACCCAGCCTCCCAGCCCCCTGGTTCTTGTTAGTTAAAAGGAAAGTCAGTGTATTTGACCCCAAAGCATCAGAATATTCAAATCAGATAAATCAGGACATTCAACATGTTTGACCCCATAGTCTTTTTGCAGAATTCAGCTGAACTCTATACTGGTAGGATTCCTAGATTCCAGCATTTGTAGGATTTCAGGATTCAGTCTAGAGAACTGAATAATGCTACTCACAATCATAAAAACAAATGTGATAGTCATGAGCAGGTTTGCTACAGCGACCACACTCTGTCCTGCTGCAATGGCTAGTGCCATAGAAGTGGCTGTGTAGGACACCATCATAAGGGTAAACATCATTGTAAAGAAGGCTTCTACTGTTGGTTTCAAACCTTAAAGATCAGAACAAGAAGGGTTTCAGTATGATCCTGCCAAAAGCTCAGGAACACTATCCTGACTTACATAGTGTGTCCTGCCTACAGAATATATTTTGTCTGACAGTATAGCCTAGGTCACTGAGACCCAAGACTGCGGTGTGGCCTGTGACAGCCCCTGTGTGTATGCCCTGTCAACAGAGGACAGGAGGAGTTAGTATGACTGTAACTGCAGTAACACTGGAGATAGCAGAATGGGTATCACTGTACTCTACACAGACCAAGATGAAGGCTTCACTGAGGCTTCCAGTTGTCTACCAAAACGGAAATTTCTAGCGCACTTCTATGAGCAGCTGTTGTACAACATTTCAAAAAAGCCACAGCAGGAGAGAGCTCTCTTCATGGACCTAGTGGCCTTTGGGTGGCTACAGATTTGGTAACAAGGTCTATCTCTTGAGTTTCACAGTCTGAGAGCCTCTGGCTGTTGAAGCCTCATTTCCTGGCCCTTAGGGAAAAAACTCTGACCAAAGCAAACTGTGATTATTTTTAAATTTTGCTTGCACTTTAAAGCTTTTGGGACATCCAAAAGGATGTAGTGACCTGAAATCTTACCCTAGGAAAATGTTCTGCCTGGGACATGTTTTGAGGATGATGTTTGAGGGTGTTCTAGGCTTGTAAAAGTTGGTGCCAGCAATTTTCATTCTGCTCACCAACCGGAAGGCATTTCACCAAAAAGAACAAGCTGATATTAATTCACACAATATTAGTTCTTAAAACAAAACTTTTTCTTTGATAGGTGTTCTTGCAAGGATGGAAAATGTATCTTGTCAAAGTCACTGAAAACTAAGATGGCCATAAATGGAAAGGAATAAGGCAGACTTATAGCACAGTTATGGCACACTTCTGTCTAGGGACCATAGAAATGAGACATGTCACAGATCCTGACACAGGTGTGTAAATCTTTCAAAGTGTGTCTTTTCGGTAAACAGCATGGTGTGCTAAAACCAAGCGCAGTAACCACTGCCATGCTGGTGTAGTGCTTTAGCCTATATAAATATACATGTGTACACGCATATATGTAAAATGTGTCTTGTTGATTTATTGAAGGAGTTGTAATGGGACTGTAGAAGACCATACTTGCCTAACATGAAGTAAGTTATACAGGTGAAGATGATACTTGGTATAGTCCTTATGGGTATTAAATCAGCCATTAGCTTTGAGATAAAATATGCAGATGTTCTGTAGTACCCACTGATATATTCATGTCTGGAACACAGAGATATATACAGCACGTTACAGATTTAATCACTAAAATCCAGTAAGATTATTTTCACCTGGAGAGTTCTTTCACGGTTAGGCTGTAATGCAAATGTCCAGTGAGCCACACACTACAGTAATGGTGGCATTTTCATATGCAAATACATATGGATACTTGTGCACATAATTTTTAGTAAATGTATGTGTTGTCTAAATGGAGAGAGAGGGTAAAACTTAAAATATTTTTTCTTTTCTGTACAGTGTAATCTGCGTAGCTTTAAATAATCCGGTTAGATAGTATTTACTGTCTTCCCTAGCAAGTGACACACTTATTAATCAATACCTAAACTGAGTATTCAGGGTTTTTTCCTACGTATGTTAATAATTTAAATCTCTGAGCCACTGCAATCATAAGTACCATTTTGGGGCTTTGCAGGCAACTTGCTAACAGACTAAAAGAGCGCATTTGCAATGAGCATTGACAGTGAAGTAATTTGAAAATTCTGCACTACCTGTACTTAAATGACAATTAGCTACAGCAGGGCAAACAAACAAACTCTCTAACAGTAGTCCCTGATAATCTTTTTTGTATGTTTTACTTACATAAATATCTTTTTTTCCACAACAAAGAGTTCAATAGCTGAGATGCTGCTGAAACACTGGTTGGTGGTCAGAAAGAACATTGCACCCACTCTACAAAAAGCAAAAGTGCAAGTTGTTATTAACAAGGTGATGTACATGTAGTGTTTCCACTATACCATACATAAATCCAACCATGGTCCCTGGAGTTTGGCAGTACATGACCTCCCATCCCGAATTCCATGGGAAAAGGCCTGGCTACAAGTCTCAGTCTGTAACAAGCCTGAAGTAGACACGGCGCAGGCAGTATTTGTGACATGCATGCAAGGATAGCATGTTCTCTGATGCAGACAAAGGATAGAAAATGACATGTTAAAAATCCTCGGTCTGCGAGGCATTTGTCTGATGCAAACTGATTAAGCAATGTGAGAAGTAGTTTTCATCCTTTCCACTAAAATTTAAGGCTTTGCTTTCACACTTTCACATCCAATTTAAAATTAGGCCATTTTTAAGTAAATGCTATGAAGGGTTTCAGTACTAAGAACCCACCCAGAGCTTTCTTAGTTGCAAACCCATCTGTCAGGTCACGTACACAGAGCTGTCAAAATGATACAGACCAGAACAACTTTAAAATCTAGCTTTAGCACACCTTCTGACTTGCTGCTGGTATACTCAAGTGTGTATATAGAAGCAGTTGCAAGATCATGGCTTTAGTTATGTTTATGTAGCCAAGACTGTGTATTTTAAACTTTATTTTTTTTATCTTGGGGAAATCTTTGCAGAAAAGAAGTTGAAGCGCTGCCATGCTGAATTAAGCCTTTTTAATATGATGTCTTCTGTTGAACATTTTCAGCAACCTAACTGGCACTGAAAAATGTCATCACGCAGAAGTAGTGTTTCTCACTTCACTTGGGCTGCTTGTCCAGGTTACAGCACGGCAGAGCAGAACTGCATCCCCCTCTCAGTTCTGCGGGGATCTTCCTAGAGGCAGAGGAACATCCTCACTTCAAAGTCACTAACACAGGCTTGGCCTTACCTACTGATGTGAACCAAAGAATTTGCTTCTGAAGAGGTAGATATATTTCATAAAGAGCTCATGGGTTCCTTCTCAGCTTCCAAGCTGTTCATTATCCTCTCATAATGAGAGAGCTTTGTCAAATTTTTTTATATCCATTACCTAAACTGACTAACCTGTTCTGTAGCCCAGTGGAGTCATCCTTAAGTCCAAAGAAAATGGCACCTACAACCAGTCCCAGGACAGCCGTTACACACAGCTAAATGTAAAAAAAAAGAAAAGAGGAAAAGTGCTCATTGCTTTCAATGCTTCAGTAGTTTTCTTGCAGTATTTCCAGAGAGCAGAAAAGCTGTTCAAGCTGGGAAGGGAGTCGATGGGGTGGTTAGTGACTTGCAGCGGCACTTTGAGTCTTGCACCGTGGTATCCTTTGAGAGGTGTCTGCTAGACACAGCAGCTCCCCAGTGCCACTTGCCCTCAGCAGTGGCCAGCCACTGCTGCCTCATACAGGCAAGGCACGGGGATGGCTAGAAAGGAAGGACAGCACAGGAGCTTCAACTGCTGCTCACTCTTCTGTGGAGGCACG
>JAVSBS010024460.1:87223-97435 GCA_033124195.1 Coracias cyanogaster | reverse complement strand
GCCAGATTGAGGACCCTGGGGGGCTGTATCTGGCCTGCGGGCTGTAGTTTGAGGACCCCTGGTCTAGTCCAACCCCACTACAAAAGCAGGTTCACCTAGAGCAGGTTGCACAGGAAGGCATCCAGGCAGCTTTTGAAAGTCTCCAGGGAAGGAGACTCTATAGGTTCTCTGGGCAGCCTGTTCTAGTGCTCCATCACCGTCAAAGGAAAGAAGTTTTTCCTCATGTTCTGATGGAACTTCTGTGTTCCACTCTATGCCCTTGCCCCTTGTCCTGTCACTGGGCACCACTGGGCTAGACTCTTCTAGCCCCATCCACCTGACATCTGCCCCTTTCACTTCCTGTTGATCAGATCCCCTCTCAGTTTTCTCTCCTCCAGGCTAAACAGCCCCAGGTCTCTCAGCCTTTCCTTGTAAGAGAGATGTTTCAGTCCCCTAATCATCTTCATAGCCTCCATTGGACTCTATCCAGTAGTTCCTTGTGTCTCTTGAACTGAGGAGCCCAGAACTGGACACTCCAGATTCAATAGCATTCCAGTTTATAGGGTGCACATGAAAATATTATAGACATGTTCTGTCTTTCACTGGAGAGCAAGATCCCCTCAAGTTCTAGCCACCAGCATGTAAGCAGATCCTGTGTCTTAATAAGGACCCTGACAGCCCACCTGGTAAATGTTCACACCCAAAGCTGTAATTGTGTTTGAAGGTACCAGTTTACTTCCTCTCCTGCTCCAGCTTCCAATATTAAAATAGGGCAAACTGACTCTCACTTCTAAAGGAGATAAACAAGCTTTATCTAGAAAGTTCATCCTCTAGTCTAGCCTAGCAATTTGGAGCATAACTTCTTTTAGGTGACAGAAAGACTCCATGGATTAAAAAGAGCAACTCTAGATTTAACTCACTCCTCAGTTTGAAGTCTGTAAGTAAGAGACCAACAAGTCCAGTTGGCTGATATCTTGTAAAATTATGTAATTTGCCACTAGGACATACAGAAAAACCTTGTTTCCAGTAATAGTTCATTTCCAGGAGTAATAACTGGTAGTCTGCAACTGTCTGGGAGTACAGCAGATGTGTCGTTATCTTGGAATGAGTGGAAGTTTGGGAATACTTGCTGTCTTCTCTTTTTATCAAGATGCATTCATCTTTCTGTATACTATTTGAAGTATGAGCACCATATACCATGACAGAACTAATTAAATGCTATTCATAGCAGGTTTTTTCAGTCTTAATAATATCCAAAATAATAAAAAGGGCAGTGATTTTCAATGCAACTTGATACGTATAAAACTCAGGAAGAGTATATTTCATTTTTAACACTAATTGTGCTTTTAGGCATCTTTCTCATTACAGCACGTATGTCAGACACATTCTGTTTAACCAAACTGTTTAAAGGTTATGCTGTCATTCAGGAAATGCCAGCACTTAAGTTTATGCAGAAGTTTTTATCTTTGTGCTGTCCTTGTCACTTACTGTTTCATATGTGATGTATCACATTATATATGTTGCTTTACAGTCAAGCAATAATATTCTAGAAAACTCCTGAAAAACAGATCTCCTGCTCTAAGAAATGCCTTCATATCTCAAAAATATTCTGTGTTCACTACTTCTGCAGTGCACTGTAATTCAGCTACAGTTACATCATAGAATCATTTAGGTTGGAAAAGACCTTTAAGATCATCAAGTCCAACTGTTAACCCAGCACTGACAAGTCCAAGTATCTATGACCCTCAATCATAGAATCACACACTGGTTGATGTTGAAAGGGACCTCTGGATGTCATCTTGAGCAACCCTACTGCTAAGGCAGGGCCATCTAGAGCTGCTTGCAGAGGACTGTGGCCGAGCAGCTTTTACTATTATCTTCAGTAGCATATTAGTATTTAACTAACAAAGGATTATTAATTATTCTTTTTATTCTGCTGGAAAATTTTAGCTGGAAGACTGACTATGTAGTAACACTTTGTGATGAATTTGCAGTCAGTGTATAGGATACAGTGTATAACATATAGTGGTGTACAACATTAATGAGTGATTTACAGAATGGTGTATTTTCATTGTTTTATATAGCATGTTTACATTAAATAGGTGTACATCTGCTTAACGAAAGATGGTTTTATATGTAGTGTTATGACAGATCAAGAATGGGAAATGGAGATGATGTATCTAAAATGAGAATATATTTTAAGTGAGGGAGAAAACCACTTTTTATTTTCCAAAAGAAGGATAAAACAGTGCATTCTAAAACCACTTGACTTCACACTTGAGTGAAGCAGAGCTTAATTTAGCAGAAAGTGTACATCTATGATTTTTGGCCAGCGTATACTCCTGTTTAAAATGATTGTAGACATTTCACAGTTCATCAGAATATCTCAATAAGGAACAGTTGTCAACCCTGACATTTGGCAGATGGTTTTTTTTTTTTAGTTGTTATCCTCCTCAACAGAAGCAGTTTCAGATTATTTCTGTAAACTAGCAGATATCTGATGCTACTATCAGGGCAGGAGAATCCAATATTTATGATAATGTCTTCGCAATTTTAAAGGTTTTACAGAGAGTTTATTCAGGGAAAGCCAGATACTATCTTTGTCTTGTTTCACTGAATGAAAAAAGATTAAGTAAAATTAAAAATCTTACCACAAGCCTGGTCAGTATCTTGTTTACTTTGTGGCATGGATGACTGACATGAATAAAATTTCATTCATGGAAGAAATATACGATATATATTGTTCAAATAGATGATGTTTTCTCTTGAGAAAAATTGACGTAAGATCTATGTAAAAAACAGCGTCATGTAGTTCCAAGCAGCTATGTAATATCAAGAAACAGCAAAGTACACTTAAATAAATGCCAAATTGTCGTTAGGTACGTGTTTGCAATTATTGTCAGTTTACAAAAGTTTCTAAGATAAATTTGTCCTCTTAGTTGTCATATTAGTATTAAATCCTAACATAGTTTGTTGTGTTTAATTATGATCCTATATGATTCAAAGATTTTATAAGGGAAAAAAGAAATTAAAATAATCATTTGCCTTTCTATGTTCATCAAAGATGTTTTGTACCACTTAGGCAGACAGCTCACACCTTATTAGATGGGGGAAGAAAAGTGTTCTTTAAAACGTCTGCACGTTTTTTGTTCAGATTGTCCTCAGATCTCACATACTATTGGTAATGTGTGAAACCTCTTTTTCTTCTTCTTTTGAAGGCTTCAAAGTTTCCAATGTCAATAATTATAGTGGGGGTAGGACCAGCAGAGTTTGATGGTAAGTGTTGTAGTGTTCTTCTTACATTTTTTGTATTTGTTTGCATTTTAGTAATATGTGGCTTTTTTAACAAATACTGTTCTTTAAAAGAGTATTATATGAAGCAAGCAGTAAGCACTGTTGACATTTCCAGCTGGATTGATTGATAACTCAGTATGATTACAAGCTACCATGTGGAGCTGTGTAGCCCCTCAGGCTTTCTGTTCAAGTCACAGAACCATATGGGGGCTCCACATTTACAGAGCTCCAGAAGATGAGTGGAAAAAAACCCCAACCCACAGTAAAGTAAGTATATTCAAGTAATGTTGCATTTCTTCAACACAGATATTTTGTTGCCTTGTGAAGTGTCAGTTGACTGGAAATGTTGATCATCTGTTCATAGTGCAGTAGTAAAATAGTGAAAAAAATATATATTTGAGGAGATGATCTGCAACAAACTGGGATTCACTAGACAACAGGAGTGAGCTTGAGAATGTTATAGATAATATTACAGTGAGAATATTACAGCAGAAGAGGAATTACCTGATTATTTTGCATATTCTTTCGTGTGATGTTCCAGAACACCATTTGCTATTGCAATAACTAAGCTGCTTCCATTATTTAGACTAATTTATTAAGTGCCGTTGTGTATATCACTGCACTATGAATTGTAGACATTCCCTGTTTATCTGTTCCTCAAAGTCCTACATCATTTCTTTTTCATTGTAGTACTTCTGGTTAGACAGTATACCTTCTTTTGTACGTGAAGGATACTTAGTACTACCACAGATGTGTAATGTAAATAGTCACTAATTACTGTACATGTTAATTCTTGTGCAAATATTCTAAGAGTATGAAAACAAGAGGAAAAAATAACACAAGAAAGTCATAATTTATTGGGGGTTGACTTTCTTATGCTTTTTGGCAAGTGGTACATCAGTGATAATTTTAAGTATCTTGTTCCTTAAAGAGATTGTCCAGGTGGACACTTAGACTTCAGATGATTGTATGCCACAAGCAATCAGAAAAGACATTTTATCTTCATAAATGCATATGAGGGAAATTTGCAATTTTCACTTTTACCCTTGAGAATTCCAACTTTACTTCTATGTTACTTACTTCTTTCTCACCACTCCTTTACCTTTGTCCTTTCTCCCTGTTTGTGCAGTCCTTGGGTTTGCCCAGGCTCCCTTTAACTCAGTCAGAACATGTAGATTCTGTCGTCTTTTTACTTCTAAAGGTTGTCTTTGGAGAGGTCTGTCTTGGGGTGTTGTCCCTATCGTTTTTCTCTAAGGCAGGATTCTGTTTGTACTGCAGTATACAGTTTCCATCTTTGGACCCACAGTCCATGAGTACAATACCTCGGTGAAATTCACCTATTAGATGTGTGCCAAATCTGTAGTCCCTCAATGCTCAAGGATAGAGAAATGACTTCTCCATCTGCAGAAGTTCCGCCTGGAAAAAACAACAGACTGTGTCTGTTGTGGATGCTGAAGAAGTGTGTGTGTAGGAGAGCTTATGTTCCAGGCACACTGTCTTACAATTCAAATGCCAGTTAAGCCTCAGTTCTGCTGTAGTGAGACTAAGCTACTCCTCTCTAGATATCACTGCATCCTAGATATCCCAGCCCCTGAGGGCTACCAGAGGGGTTCTTAAAAGTCTGAAGCTGAGAGAGATGGCACATACATTTGGCAGAGCTTTACTTAAGATGCGAGGATGACTATAAAAGATCAGAAGAGGAGTCTGTTTTGCCCAGTATTTTGTATCTGACATGGCTATGGGTGGTTGCTTTCTACAACTACCTAAAAGAAGGTTGTAGTGAGGCTGGTGCTGGTCTCTTCTCCCAGGTAACTAATGAAAGGACAAGAGGTAATGGCCTTAAGTTGCGCCAGGGGAGGTTTAGATTGGATATCAGGAAGAAGTTCTTTACTGAAAGAGTGATTAGCCATTAGAACAGGCTGCCCAGGGAGGTGGTGGAGTCCCATCCCTGGAGGTGTTAAAAAAACAGGTAGATGTGGTGCTTCGAGATGTGGTCTAGGGGTTAGGGAGATGTTTGAAGAAGGTTGGACTGGATGATCCTAGAGGTCTTTTCCAGCCTAAATGATTCTATGATTCTGTGATTCTATCTAGAGAATGTTAAGAACAGAATAAGTAAATATGATACTTCCCTAAATACTGTTTTTAGATTTTAATTTCCTGAGCAAGGATGTGCTTTTATGTCTGTTTTGGAAATTTTCAGTGGATCTCTCTTACTAGTTGTTCCGTCTCCTGGTTTGAACACATGCACATTTTTTGCATCAACATTATCTGTGCTCTACAGACCTACTACTATTTTCTTTGAACAAATATGCTCTTTTTGGCTTGACTTTGACTCCTGGTAGTGTCACTTACGCTTTCAAGTTCTTGCATTGGAAAGACTAGAATTTGAAATGATGGTTTCTGTGAACTCAGCCCAATCTGTAAACCGTGGAGAAGCTCAGTGATGCAGGGCTTTGATTGTCATAGCCTATGCCGAAAGGAGGATTGTAGGATTGCAGATCCAACAGCTGAGCAATTATCTCAAGTCCATTCATTTCAATACTGACCACAGGGCAGATATGTCTTCCTTCCTAGAATGGCTTCTGAGTATCTGGATGATTTTAGAGCTTTCCTGGATCCTGTTCAGAAAGGTACAAAAATAATAACCCAGCAAATTTAACTTTTCTCTAAGAACTCCTCAATCCTATGCATTAACAGTCATTATTTTTCCAGTGTTGATGTGAGTTATTACCTCTTTGTGCTGTATCCCATGATATCTTCTGTAAAAATAATTCCTGAACATTAATTCTTCTCCACCTATGAAAGTGTAAATGTAGCCTTCCCAAAACAGATCTGCTTGCTGGTTTGAGAGCTGGAAGGAAAAGGACCTTATCATGGTCTGTTTTGTTCTGAAGATGGCAATAAAGACAAAAAGCATGTATTGTCAGCATGAAAAAGTGCAAAATAACTACAAAGCATGATGTATTTTGTGGCACAAATAATCTTACAAATAACAATTGTTGGTTTTATTGCCCTAAAGTGTAAATCGACTGAAGTTTTTCTGGGTAAAATTGTTTTTGTTGTGTAGCTGAACTCATGGCTTAACTCATTTTGTTTCTTTTCTCTTTTTAAGCTATGGAGGAACTGGATGGTGATGTAGTGAGGATTTCTTCAAGAGGAAAGTTTGCAGAAAGAGACATTGTGCAGGTGGGAGAGAAAATAATAGTTAGATTTTAGTGATTCTGTTTTGAATTCTTGTTTCTATCAATATTGCTGCCTTTCATTTTACCTTAGCTCTGACATACTCTATCTTGGGGTATTTATAGCAGGCTCAGAAATTCTCTGTGATACTTATATGCCTTTATATAACACATAGCTGTGGAGCAGCATTCATTAGGAAGTGACCCCTGAGTGGCAGTACACAGGTAGAAAGTCTTAGGGTTGTACGGCCATGGGAGAAGAGTTAGTTGCCTCTGTACTGCAACCTCACTATGATTCCAAGAAAAACTGCAACTTTTGTGGAAGTCAACAATACACAGACTTCTAACAAGTGCATTTGAGATGCCTAGGGTATCTTTTCTTGCCTCTAACTGCCAGTCCAGAAGACCAGGAGTGTCTCCCAGTTCCTTTTTTGTGTCTGCCACTTACGACCATGCAAATGTCTCATGCTTTAAGGAACCTCAGGTGATAGCCAGCACAGGTTGCCCAGAGAGGTTGTTGATGCCCCATCCCTGGAAACATTCAAGGTCAGGTTGGACAGGGCTGTGAGCAACCTGATCTGGTTGAGGATGTCCCTGCTTATTGCAGTAGGTTTAGACTAGCTGACCGTATAGGTCCCTTCCAACCCAAAACATTCTGTGATTCTTTGATCTGTGTTTACATGACTAAACCAAGCCCTAAGAGTGCTACTCTTATCTGCATTCCATGGACACCTCGATTTCTCAGCCGAAGTCCTCTGGTTCTGTTCCTGCTCTCTACAGTCTTTCCGTCAGCCCAGTAGTTGTCATTCAAACCTATACAACCACTGGCAGGGTGGTGTAGCAGTTTTGCAGGCGCATACACGCCCACCATAATCCCCCTTCCCCTCAGAGCTGCAGATTTAAGGAACTCCACAGGTTGTCCAAACTATGTACTTCATCCATGCTTTACATACCCCATCTCACCTCCTGATTAGCTACCCCCCTGGACTTTATTTCATAATTATTTTCTTGATCAAGTAAAATTAGCTAGCCATGCATTTTTTTTTGTTTTCATGGGATACTAAAGTGGAACCAAACAAAGAGAAAGACATTTGATGGCTCAACACACTAATCCCTGCTTGCTAAGGTATTAATGAAGTTGGCATTTGAAAAGCAGCAAACTACTGAAAAATTGGATCAACCTGATTACTGCAGAAAGAATTATATCTATCTACAACTAAATCTTTTATGGAAGGCATATTTTCCTGGAAGTGTCTGAATACAGTTATGAAATAGATAATTTCAGTTGGAAGGTGCAGTGATCATCTAGTCCAGCTGCCTGCCTGACCACTTCAGGGCTTACCAAAAGTTAACGCATGTTATTAAGGGCATTGTCGAAATGCCTCTTAAATTCTGACAGGGATCCTTAGGTTCAAGCCTTACCTTAGATCTGCCATTTCTTCTTCTCCCTTTTTTCTTCCTATTTGTCAAAATGCACAGTCTTCACTTGTTTTTCCTCTTGCTTATTTTCATTTATTTAGCTCCAAGCCAGGTTGTATTTTTATGTTATGTTTGTTAGTAGAATATATGTACATATAGATATACACGCACACAGAGTAACTGAGCTACGTGAATACCTCATATTGCACGTGATAATGTTTTAATCATAATTAAGGTCAGATTGCAGCCGATTACCTTTGCAATGTATATATTTGTTTGATGTATGCAGGAACTGAAACTTTTCAAAACTGTTAGTGTTACAAATACTGGTACATGAAGGTTTGGTTATTTGATAACTGCTGATAAATACAGTATCTCAATCCAGAGAACTGTTCAAAACATGTCTAAGATACCTGATTTTATACTTCTTTTTTTCTTTAGCATACAAAATAAACAAGTCTACATAAATATGTGGAAATTAAAATGATCAGATCTTTTTTTCCAGTCTTATATCTTCTCAGTGTGATAAATAACCCCATGCAATGCTCCAGGCTTGGGGAAAGTGGCGGGAAAGCTGCCGAGTGGGAAAGGACCTGGAGGTGTTGGTCAACAACTGGCTGAATGTGACCCAGCAGTGTGCCCAGGTGGCCAAGAAGGCCAACAGCATCCTGGCCTGTATCAGAAAGAGCGAGGCCAGCAGGAGTAGGGAGGTGATTGTCTCCCTGTATTTGGCACTGGTGAGGCCACACTTCGAACACTGTTCAGTTTTGGGCCCCTCACTACAAGAAGGACATTGAGGTACTGAAGTGTGTCCAGTGAAGGACAACAAAGCTGATGAAGGGTCTAGAGAACAAATCTTACGAGGAGCGGTTGAGGGAACTGGAGTGGTTTAGTCTGAAGAAAAGGAGGCTGTGGGGAGACCTTCTCACTTACTACAGCTGCCTGAAAGGAGGTTGTAGTGAGATGGGAGTTGGTCTGTTCAACCAAGTAACAAGTGATAGGACAAGAGGCAATGGCCTCAAGTTGTGCCAGGGGGAATTTAGATTGTATATTAGGAAAAATTTATTCACTAAAAGGGTTGTCAAGAGCTGGAACAGGCTGCCCAGAGAAGCAGTTGAGTCACCATCCCTGGAAGTATTTAAAAGAAGTGTAGATCTGGTGCTGAGGGACATGGTTTAGTGATGGACTTGGTAGTGCTAGGTTAATGGTTGGACTTGATTATCTTAGAGGTCTTTTGCAACATAAATGATTCTGTGATTCTATAAACACTATGTTAAAACTCCCTCTCTAATGTTTTCCTAAATGTGGGATCAGAAATGAGAATACGATGACAGCAGTTAAATTACCCTCATCGTCTGTATGAATATACATTACAGAAAGCCACAGACTCCTGAATTACTTATTCTAATAGTTGAAAAATAGACTTTTTTCATTTCTGCAACATACAGACAAAACAGCTGATGGGAGAGTGACATGTAAAAACTGTTAGAAGAGTAAGACATGCTGGCTGCTTTAGTCAGTGTTGTCAAAAAGGTAATTATGAAAGAAGAGACAAGGAGAACCTGGACAACTGAACAGGAGGCAAGAAATAATGTTTCTCATTTTGTCACAGCCTTCATAATATTCCTTGGTAATCCATACTGGGTTAGGGAGGGGCCGTCTGTAATCTGTTATGCTGTATATATCAGTGCGGTTCAAGAGAGCATTATGTGGAGATCTGCCTCCAGAGCTGCAAGTGTTTCTGGATCCCAGACTAGTGTTTCTGCAAAGCCCTGTGCCACATCAGTGTTTTAAAAGCTAATTCAGATACCTCTGGCATGCGTTGCATTTACATTTAAATGCATTTTAATATACAGAATGTAATTATATGCAAGTTCTCCAAACAACAGCGGCTCCAAAAAACTGCTGGTTTTGCATTCAAACGGCATAAATGTTTATAAACATTTATATTTTATAAATGTTTATAAACAAGGTTTGTGAAAATGCCTTGCATCAGAAATATTCTAGTGTCTGCTGGGAAATAAAAAATAGCATGCAATGAATACCCTTTTGTATTTCTTTGGAATTCATTGCATATTAGAAATGTAATAAAACATTTATTTATTATTAACATATTTCAATCAGAACTTTGCCCCAAGCCATACTGAATTACCTGAAGGCAGTATTATTTTGTGCTCTTTCTTCTGTCTAAATACTAACAAATACATTATAGGCTAGCTAAATAAATAAAAACCCTTTAGGTTTGGTATTATTGTGTATCTGGCAGGATCACAGAATCACAGAATCACAGAATCGTTATGGTTGGAAAGGACCTCCAGGGTCATCAAGTCCAACCTTTCTC
>JAVSBS010024460.1:57745-80824 GCA_033124195.1 Coracias cyanogaster | reverse complement strand
GGACAGTGCACCGGCCCCCGATGTGTCTGAGGAACAGTGAACTGGCCCCCTGTTTAAAAAGTTTGAGGACCCCTGGTGTAAACCGTACAAATGCTCCTACTAATGAGGAGTTCCTGCTGTCTCCTGGAGGATGTAATTTGATAGTGACTATTTTAGGTTTGATTCTAATGAGTGAGGGATTGTTTGCTAATCTGGAAGAGGAAACTGGTTTGATCTTAGTTACAAAATAGAATTTTGCCATTTTAGGCATCCACCATCTTGGCGTCATGGTTTAAGCCCACTCAGCCAGCAGCAAAGCACCACACATCTGCTCGCTCACTCCAACCCCTCTCCAGTGGGATGGGGAGGAGAAAATAGAACAAAAGGCTTGAGACAAAGGACAGCGAGGGCTCGCTCACCAGTTTTGGACAGACTCAACTTGGGGAAACAAAATCAATCTAACTTAAACAACAAAACACCAATACACTAACTGAATCAGAGCAGGACAGTGATAAATAGAACTGGATCTTAAAAACGCCCTTCCCCCACATCTCCCTCCTTCTTGGGCCCAGCTCTGCTACCCCCTCCCCTTCCAGTGGTGCAGCGGAACAGGGAATGGAGGTTGCGATCAATCCCAGTCCATTCCATGTTGTTCCTGCTGCTCCTTCCTCCTTGGGTGTCAAACCCCTCACAGTCCCCCTCTGGTGTCCCACCCATGGGAGACAGTCCTCCGCTAATTACTCTCACCAGCCTGGGTCCCTTCCATAGGCAATAGTCCTCCCAGTGGTGGACGGCTCCAGCATGAGCTTCCCTCAGAGTCACAGCCTTCTTCAGGAGAAATCCCCTGCTTGAGTGTTCACAGGCTACAGACAGGGTTCTGCCCCACCATTGATCTTTAAGGGCTGCAAAGGCTCAGCCTGCATCTCACCACTGGCTGAAGGGCAGTGGCTGCTTTGACATACCTCCCCTCCTCTTTCCTCACTCACCTCAATGTCGACATGGTTGTCTCTACAAAGTCCCACTCTTCTCCCAGACTAAACTCAAAGCCAAAAGAACCTACCCAACAGGTTTTTTCCCTCTTAAATGTTATCACAGAGGTGCTGATAGGGACAGCCTTGGCCAGAGGAGGGTCCAATTTGGAGCTGGGGGAGCTTCTCGAAGCTTCTTACAGGAGTCATGCCAGTAGCCCCCGTCCCTGCTACTAAAACCTTGCCAGACACAAACCCAACACAGCAACCTATACAATAGAATTTACGTGGACTTAAATCAGCTCACTTCTATACACAAAAAGGTTTGTTAAGTCCAAGACCCGGCTGGATGGGGCTTTGGGCAACCTGGTCTAGTGGGAGTTGTCCCTGCCATGGCAGGGGGGTTGGAACCAGATGATCTTTGAGATCCCTTCTAACCCAAACCATTCTATGATTCTATGAAGTGTGGTCCCTCAGGGAGGTATCTGAAGGAGAAGAACAAAGTTCAAGTGAGCAGATATTCTCTGAAAATACATATTTTGAAAAGCTGGAAATTCTCACCTAAGCAGGGACAGATGAAATTCAGAATACTTTATAAAATGGCTGAAGCAATCAGAATGATAAACAATTATCTTCTTTGAGAACTAATAAAAGGATAAATTAGGCCAATGCAGTGGGAAACCAGAGAGCGTAGTTAAGTGGCTATTATGACCGTATCAGAAGTTCTTTAAACAGAAAAATCAATGAGAACAGAAAGGGAGAATATGTTGCTATGTATAAATGTAAAAGATAGCACAGATAATGTGTGAAAAAAGGACAGAAAAGCACAAAATAAATTATGACTGCACTGCTAAAGCCTAGTAAACCCATACTGGAAAGTTGAGTCCATTATTTAACAAAAGAATGAGCAGACAGTAAATCTAGGGAAACCTTAAATGCTCAACCTGTTTTTCCTTCAGGCTTCACAGAAGAGGGATAATCATTGAATTAAGTAATTAAAAACAAGGCCTAGGTTTACATCTACCAATAAACATTTGTAAATAATACACATCTTTGAAACTATTTTCTTGAAAAGGAATATAATGAACTCAGGATAAAAGAAACAACTGCTTTAGCATGACATTTTAAAAGCAGAGCAGGAGATTACAGGCTCATTTGAGATGTTACGAAATACTACAAAGCTGGTGAGACTGTTCAGAAAATGCTATCAGTCTTTTATTATCAAGCTGGAAAAATACAGCTATTGATGTTCCATAGGGACCTGTCTTGCTTTTGGTTTTATTCAGTCATTTCCTTTGATGATGCAATATATAAAAGGTGGTTTTTAAATTAGTGGCTTATGTAAACTGGAGATAGTTTAATCACTTCCAAAGATGGAATTAAAACCTGAATTATTTTCATAAATTCAAAAAAAAAACCCCAAAAAAACCCAAAACCTGAAAGAGGAGCAAATTCAATCAGGGTAAATAGGTGAAGAGTACTTAAGTAACAAAAACTTATTATACAGTTGCAGTAGTTTCTGGCTGTGCAGCAATTCTGCGAAACACTGTCTGTGGTTATACTGGATCACAAAATAGACATTGAGGCCGAAATGTCTAAGCAGACATAATGTAGGCCACCTGAGATAGTCTCTTCATTGTTCTCAAAATAATAAGGCCTCAGCTAGTGTATTAAATCAAGTTTTGAGACTTCAAATAACATGTGGGTCAACTGGAAAAGTCACAGACGACTGTGAGGTCACCGAGAACTGTTGGAACTGGGGTTGGCCTCCCTGCCAGAGATTGTATCTCTTTTTGATGACCATGGTGAACTACCACAGAAAGAATCACTGCATGAGATCTGGACAAGCCCTCCTGGTGTGAACATGTGTTAGGGGAGCAGGTTGATGATATTTTGAGGAAGGACTGACCATGCCCGTTTGCATTGTTAGGTTGCAGTTTCATACTGTTCACATTTTCATATGAAATGCGCTCTTACCTTCTTTTAAGGTGCTTTAAGGCAATAGTAAAAATTTTCTTCAGCACTCCATGATGGAGATTGCTTCTTTGGCACGGAATTGATGCAGTATGATTTCAGGGTTTATTTCAAGCCAGCACTGTGCCTTTATGTTCATTGCCATTACAGTGCAAGTGACTGTAGATGACTGGCATTTTCAAGCTGGCCATCAAACGAAAGAGTATAGAGTACTAAATTTCTGAGCATATGCCTACAGCCAAGTATTTGACAATAAATTTCATCATTGGGATTCTTACGTGATGGTTTTATTTTGCAAACAATCAAAGGCATTGAAGTGACTGAGCATTCGGATAGATATTCCATGCTACAGAAAGTGTACAACTGCTGTGAGATACCTGCCCCACAAGCGTGCAGTGTGGTTCCCAGTGCTGTGTGTGTGCCACAGGTGATGGGACAACCCTTCCAAGCCATGGCAGGCACTACCCACACACTAAGCAATTCCGTCACTTCTGCATTGGTCTCTTCCCCCCAGGAGCAAAAATTCTGCCCAGCCTCAAGAGGGATGTGATTGTCATAATAACTGGGTGTCCTGTGCATCCCCATGCCACAGGTTGCTGAGTAGTTCGGTTTGCTTCAGGTTGATGATGAAATCAAAGCAACTGACTGCATGTGCAAAGTGATTAGCACTCCAGCTGAGTGGGCCATCAGGATGCAATTATTGGCCAAAGGGAATGCAGGGGGAAGCGAACTGGGTAGTTTCGATGAGGGTAGGAGTACTGCAGAAGTTGTCTTCAGAGAAGAAAGTAGTGAATAATCCCCTCACAACGTCATTAAATACTTTCAGTGGCACTGGCAGAAAGCCCCTGAAAGTACAGGAGCTAGCACGAAGCCTTGATTGATTGGTTTCTGTGAGCAGGAGGGAACAGAAAATATCAGTATGTTGTCAAATTTGGAGGAAAGGAGGGGAGCCCAGAAGTAGTCTTTCGTGGCTCTTTCTGGCAAATGTCATTAATGCAATTAGCAAAGGGATTAGAGGCTACATTTGTAAAACCAGTGAATATATTGACTTGCCAGGGTTGCAGGCTAGGAGACTTGATTTGAGTTCAAAAATTGTTTTGATTAAGTGAAGGGAAGGTCAGGAATCATGAGATAAACTGCTGTGGAAAAAAAAAAAAAAAAAGGATAGGAAATTACTGCATTCAGGAGGGGAATAAATAAGCACAAATGAAATGAAATGAAAATGAAAAATACCTGGATAAGCAGCAGTTATGGACCTAATAATCTGTAAATTACAGCTGGGCTCCAAGCAGAATGTGAATCAGATTGTCATATTGCTGCATAAAAAAGCAAAGATCACCCTGGAAGATGTTAACATGGGTTGTGTTGTATGGAGAGAGAGACAATAATTGCTCCAGGTTAAGCCACACTGAAGCCTTAGCTTGGCACTGTGTCTGGACCCTGGGGCCACACTTTAGGGACAATGCAGACAATTTTTTAAAAATCCAGGACAGGAAAAGAGCAGATGGTTTTTAACCTGTGAGGAAAAAATCAAAGCACTTACGTAGGTTTCATATGCAAAAGACCAGAGGGAGTATGCTAACTGTGTGTCAGTGCAAAGGGGTGCTATAATGAGCTGTTCTCAAAGGTCACCAATGACGGGTGATGTTATCATCCTTGGCAGCAAGGAAGGCTTATACGGGCTGATAGACAAACCTTCCTAACTAACTGGAGGCCCCTTCCAGTGCATCTCAGAGAAATTACGTCTTCGTTGTCTTAGAAATTGTTCAGAACAGGCAGGACAGCCGCTAGGGATGGTCTAGTTGTGTGGCCTCCCTCCGAGGAGGGAAATAATACATTAAATAGTTAAACATCTTTCTGAAGCCCAATTTGTCAGTCCTGCAAATGCAGAGGCACTAATTAAGATAGAGGCAAGAATAATACACTGGGAGAGGAGGACTGGAGTGGTTGGATATGTAGGAAGGCACTGGGAGGGCTGAGAAAGGCTCTGGTGAGGTTTTGTCTAAAATACATGTATGCTTCCAGTTACCTGTTTTCAAAGTGATGGACTCCATGGGCTGGTGAAGAGAGAGGCTCTTAGGAGATTTCCATTCAGTAGAGAGGTGAGCTGACCAGCTCTTATTTGTGGCCAAAGGCTACAAGGAGGGAGAATTCTTACGATGGTCACACCAAGATGGTGAATGTCAGGTGAGGAGCAGGCTATGTCAAGAGAGTTTGTGCAAGAGGACAGCAAGATGGGAGTCCCTGCCTGCATACCTGAGGTGTCCAAGCATAACTGCGATGAGGTGTTGGAACAGTAGTAAATATGGCTCATTTCCAATAGAAAAATGAGTTTATGGAAGAGCTGACATCATGGGATTTCCCAATGTTCCATTTTTCTCACTCACCTGCAGCAGTGTTGTCATCGGTGCTTCCAGCTGGATGTGAAAGTACGTGTTCAGGGAAGACCAAAGAGTTCAAGGACTCTCAGAAAGGAGCTCGAAGCAATGGAACCATAACGATCTGTGTCCAGCGTGGCATGCAACACAGTGCTGGGTGTCCTGGGAAGCCGGGTCACTGGCATTGCAAACCGGGCACCAAAATCTCTGCATATTTTAGCTCTCAATATCACTGGCCCTCAATTCCCATTGATGATTGAGTACAGTCAGTTCTACAGTCATGACACCTTGGCTCAATCTGCTCACTCAGCTATCATTACCAGTCATTTAATAAATTAATATCATATGTGTTGCTATGACTGACAGGTAATAGCTTGGGAGCTAGAACTCATATTTTAAACACGGTACGCACATCAACAGAAATATTCCTTTACAGTGAGGGACACAGAATATTCTGTTGGATTCATAGCACTGGACTATACTGAAACGCTCTGTTTCTTCAGTAACAAGAACTGGTATTTTCCTCATATCTCTAATTCACTCACTCATAACAGCGAATTAAGTCTCTAGCTCAAAGAATTGTAAAAGCATTTAAGGGATGTTGGAATAGAACTATAATTGGATTAACATTATCAGACACACTTAAATCTGTGCTTTGCATGTTCATCATGTAAAAATTCCGAGAAAAATGCCTCCATGGTGTGGAGGGAAAATCATTTTACAATGCAAGCTGTCAGTTAATAATGCTCTCCCCCACTGACCTTCTGTTGAATTAACAGTTCACTCCACTTGGAGTTGAAGACATTCTTTTGTTGCAACCATGACAAGTATTTGATAAAATAAACCCCACTGGTGTTAAACCTGAGTCATCCTCATTTTCTCCTGTCTAGACCACCTCAAAAATTGTCACCTTTCTCTAAATCAGAGCTACACAGATCTCCTCTGCAAATGCCATTTTGGTAGCCCTTCAAAAAGCTTAGAACAAAACTCCTTTTTAGCATTTTACTCTGAGTCAATCAATCAGTAAAAGTTATACTTTACGTCTGCTAGTTAAATTAGCTATTTACCCCTCGCTAAATTCCCTCCAGCATAAGAAGAGGTGTTACAGCACATAAAGCCTTAAAAAAAAAGCCCCAAATCCACAAGCCAGTTGCAGACAGGCTGCAATTGCTTCAGAAGAAGCTTTTCTCATCTTGCTAAGCCTCTTGGAGGAATACAAATGGGAAGAAGGTGATGCCATTGTGAGTGTGGAAAACCATTGAATTGCAGCATTTCATTACTTGGGAGATGCTGTCAGCTGCACTGCAACATTTGCCACTGCCCTGGAAGAATGAGCAAGACAAGAAATACACATTTTAGCACATACCCACAGTATTAGCAAGGTTTTCTTCTGGCGCTGTTAGGTATTTCGCAGCACAGGGAGAATTTAAATGCTTGTTCATGCAAGCACTGTGCCATTATCAATAGATCTGTCTATTACCTGTCGTTACAAGGAAGTACTAGATTTGCAAACCCTCTTTTTAGCAATGGCAAAGAAGAGCTGAAATGTTGCTTCATTTAAAACCTGTTAGACTCAAATAGGAAAAAGAGGATATTTAAAGTATTGCTGTACTTTGTGGGCAGGCACTCCCTTCCTCCCCTTCCCTTTCCTCCCTTCTCTGCCATCCCCAAGCCTGCTCTGCCAAGGCAAGCTCCTTCCCCTGTTCTCTGTGTGAACTTTCATTACTCTCGCCCCATGTCAGGCGGGAGGGACACATGCGGACACCCCCTTGCACCAGCTGTCTGGGACTGAACAAAAGAAACCGCATGGAATGAACATTGAGCTCTTGGTGCTGCAGAAGCGCTGTATGGGATCAAGGGCATGGGGTAGGAGACACTCTCCAACCCTTGCCCAGCAACTCCCAGCAGTGATGGCAGTGATTGCAGAGCCAGGCCCAGACCAGGCAGGGGATAGTCAATGAGGTGCTAAATGAGCTCGGACACCCAGCCAGCACAATGCTGTGTCCGGCAGTTGTGACCCAGAAGCCAGATGGCAATTTAACAACAGCATTTCCCTCCCAGTACATGTGCCCTGGGCATCCCACGATGGTGGGGTGCTGTGGCCAGTGCCCCCAGTAGCACACGCACCCCTAACTCTGCTTTGGGAAGGACGGGACAGTGCTCAAGTCTGAGGATACTCACATAAGCATCGCAGCAAATAAGGTAAAAGCTGACCATTTTCTCATGGAAAAGTGCCCTGAAGGCCATCCTGGAATAGCGGGGACATCAGTGAACCAAGAAAGGTTTGGGAAGGAAGGCAAAAATATCCACCATTCCTAGCAAGCATGCCCTGGTGCTAAATACGGCACTTAGGGCTTGCTTTTGTATTGTGGGTGGAAGATAAATGAGAGTGACTATCTATGATTACTGGAGAATGAGGTAGGAGTCTAGGTTTGTAAAGGGAGAAAATGGAGTGAGGAAAAGCTAATGGAAAGTTTGTTCCTCCGGGAGTGCAGGCGGGTGAGGGCTGGAATGCTAGCACTTCACAGTGGCTGGAGGTGGGTGGCCCTGATGCTGCCCTGCCCTGAGCCGAGGTGGTGCAGGCAGGAGGGGCTACTGAGGGACCATACCCTACCTGCCTCTCCAAGAAGGTCAGCCCCATTTTTAAGTCCAGTTTCACGACAAAGAATCATAGCAGCAGGCCTAATTAGTATAAGACTATGAGTGTAATATGTATTTTTAAAAATAAATCGATTAGTAACCACCTTGGACCCAGGAAAGGACCACAGCACAAGATGTTAACCTGCAATCCTCCACTACGGTGACATGCAAACCTGTGCTGACTTCATTGCATCGAAGACATGACAGCTGGGGTCCTGTGGCACCCTTTGCCCTGGCTGTAGGGACAGCAATGCGGAACATGGCCCATGAAACAGGCTCTCCACAGCAGCAGTGTTGGGCTATGGGCAGTGCAGGAGGACTTGAGGGACGGAAAGAGATCACTGCCAGCAGCCTAGCAGGCACCTTAAATGTGTCTGGCAGCTGAGAGACCGTGGAGAGCTGACAGGAGAGGAATATGAATGGCAATTGAAAAAGCTGCTGAAGAAAACACAGCAAAAAAAGGAATTGTCATTTTTGTATCATCAGAGAGCAGATTCTCCTTTTGCAATGCTGCTGACAGAGCTGACACTCCAGCCAAGAGCCCCACAGCCATCTGCCACAGAGCTACCCAGGTCACGGCCACGCCTGCCCAGTCTGGGGCCTCTTTGCCCTCTATCCTCCCACCAGGACATCTGCCAGTATTGGATGTCCTCCTTTATGGATATGCTTCTTCCTTCATGCATGCACAGTGATAGAACTAAGTAGCCTGGTTCCTGCTGTGTTTCACAGCTGGCTGAGGTTCCCAGGTCACTCCACAAAATGACAAACTGGATTTTTAGGAGATGGCTGAGACTGGCAGAGAAGGATGCTCCAACATGTAGGAGGCAGAGCTGCTCCTCAGCCCTGTGCAACTCCTGAGTGGCCAACACATGGGGAGGGATGCTGCTGCTCCAAGGACCCTTGGAGCCCCCAGAGACAGCAGGTAGTCACAGACGTGAGTTTAGGATATCCTTGGCAACAGTTCTTTAGTCTTCCATCATCTACAGAAATAGAAGTTACTGCTGGTGAAATTGAAGGCAGAGGCAAATGGCACTGAACCCACTTTTTAAATGAAGTTGTAAATATGTGAGGGTTAAGGGAAGGTGAAACCGGATGAATGCTTATCTCTGACGGGGCAGTTGGCAGCCGTGTTGCTGTCTGAACTGATTTACTTCTTGTGGGGCTGGAGGCTACAAGCTTCAGACCCCGTGTGCATCTTTGGAGCAGCAACTGCACTGTGCTGGGGAGAAGGGTGGTGGGCACCAAACCTCCCCATGATGGTGGCCCCTGAGAGGCTGCATATGGCCTTTGGCTTAAGTCCTGACCTTTCCTTCAAACCTCTACCTGGGGAAAGGTGGTGGCAAGTTGCTGGTATCTCCTTGCTTCTCCTGCTGCTCTTTTTCCTGCAGGTTTGGGAAGAAAAGGCAAAACATCAGAGTCATCCTGCACTAACATTGTTGGTAGCTGCTCAGAGAGAGGACACGCCAAGCCCTCTTCTGGCCTTTTAATCAGTAGAAGGGACTTTTTTGCTTTTCAGAGCAGGAGTAGGTAAGGGCACAGCTTAGCTGAGCAATGTGCTTGCCAGATGTTATACACAGATCAGCTGCAGCTCCTGACTAGCTGATGAACACCAGCCCTGCCCAGATGTAAAGTGAGCAGAATGAGTGCTCACTGGTCAGCACAGCACAGGAGGGGTTTTGTCTGTTTCGCAGAGATAGCTGCATGTAAGTCTATGAATAAAATATATAAGCAGATGCATCAAGCTCTGTGTTCATGGTTTGTAGGTAAGATTCCCCAGCTTGAAGGCAGTGATCTGTGAGTCAAGCCGGGACATTTCAAGGGCAGATGTGCCTCTGCACTCAGCACTGCGGGATGCTCAAGCCACCCTGGGCACACACTTGGGTGACCAAGAGCCCTCAGAGAGGCCTGGCTGAGTTGGTAGTAGCTGAAGCACATGCTTTATTTGCTGACAGCCGCTGGCTTATGCTGTGTGCTGGGCTGTTGTGTGCCATGAGAGGTGCTGCAGGGTGGCCGGTTCACTGAGGTGTGTGGCTGCAGGGCGGTTGTGCCTCTGGTTGGTGTGCTCAACAGACAAGAGAAGCTACAGGGCAGTTTTTATTGCGAGATAGAACTGCAAAGCCATATTCCAAACATGGCGTGGCCTCTGTGCTGCAGCTTATCAGGCCTGATGATCCTGTGAGCCGTTCCAGTTGCCATACCCTTCTCACTCTTATTATATTATGGAGCATTTAAATAGCGATTACTGTAAAGAAAACTGAATGATCCTGTCCTCCAGGCACCTCATTACAGCTTCCATTAGAAATAAGCCAGTGACAGGTGGAGGAAGCTCCAGACATCTCAGTCGCTTTTTAAAATTTGCATGAATTTCATTAGGAGCCAGAATGCACCGGCTGGGGCATGTGCTGCTTTGCCTTCCCCATCAGCTCATGTCTGTGCCCCCTCTTCCCAGGCAGCCCCTTGCAGGAGCGGAGAAGGAGGGAAAAGGCTCTGCATGCTTTGAAAACTCTCTCACCGGTTGGTTTGAAGCTCATATGCTGGGTTTAACCACAAATCAGAGCTTTAGTGAAGACTCAGAACAGTGGCAACATCCTCTGCTCCCTTTCCTCCTTCTGCCATGGTTTCCTCGCCTCCACCCTCATGGCTTGTCTGACATTTTCTCCTGCACCCAAGCCTGTAGCATAGGGACACTGCTGCGAAACCACCCCTTGGTGCATCGCTGCTACTTGGCTTGACCCAGGGCTCAGTGGGCTCTGGGTGAGGGGAGTGGAGCTGACAGAGACTTCCTCATGGGCTCCCATCCAGCTGGCACAGCCTCATGCTGCCTTCACCCCAGCCCAGCAATTTGGTTCAATAACACTTCTCCTGGGTTTGGGGTTTTTTTAATAGAGATTGAGTCATTACATACAAAGTCTGTCCATTGTATGGACAACCTGTTCCAGGAAGAAGTAATAGCCCTCCTTACCCAGGGCAGTGAGCTGTACCTAAAGCCAGACTCAGCAGGAGTGTGAGGGACACATGGCTGTTCAAAGCCACAAAGGAAAACACTATTTTTGGGAAAATATTTTTAGTTCCTTTACTTCCTTGTGACAGAGGCAGGAAAGACAACATCTGAAGACCTACAGGCTGGGTATCTGGGAGAGCCCCACCAGCCAAGCGGACAGGCAGGTCTTGCTCCATCAATGGGTGCAGACAGGGAACACGAGCAGTGACCTCCCAAATTTTGGTTTAAAGGCACCTTCTGAGAGTAGTCTCTGACCTCCCAGCCTTCTGGCTCCCAGCTCTGCTCCCCAGGAGCAAGAGCTGTGCTAAAGCAGCCAAATGGGAATTCTCACTGGCTGGGATGAGATGCAGTGGAGTATTGAATGAGTCAAGCATGAAGCTATTTCTGACTTACACCTACGTTGCTGCTGACAAACCTTCAGTAAACCCAAGCAAAACCTGAATAAAATCAGATCCTCAATGGTCTTTGGAAAATTACTCTTTTTTCACAAGGAAATCACCATTTTCCCAGCTTCTGGTGGGAGGCAACAGGAGAAGAAGCAAGAATAACCCACTATTTTGCCACCTGAAGGGGTGGGAGGCAAAGTTCACACGGATCAAAGATAGGAAATGGGTGAGTTTCAACAATGCAAGTCTTACCTGCTGCCAAAAACCACTAAGGCTGGCATTTGCCCTCACAGAGAAACTGAGATAAAAGCCCCAAACACCACAAAATGAAGGGATCAGCCAAATAGGTGCTTTCAATTAGGAGGCTTCATATAGTAATGATAACCATGGGAAACTGTCTTGTGCTGAGCCACCTTTAGTGGGACTGTGCCTGGAAGTGTCTTCTTGGTACAGGATGTTGCAGGACTTGGAACTGTAGAGTTGGATTTTGGTGGCTTTGAGGGCAGAAGCATCTGCAATGGCCCCAGGTAGGCAGGGACAAGGCTGACTCGCATTTCTGCCTTTAAAAGGGGTTGGAGCAGAAGGGCCCAACATCAGTGCCATCCCTGCTGTGCTGCTAATTGACAGCCCCAGCACCACTTGTTGATATTCCTGGGAGAAGACCAAATCCTAGTTTAAAAAAAAAAGAGACCATAACATTTTGTCTTCTCTTCTCCACCATTAATTTTCACATTGCTGTAGGAAGTAGTGACAGGATCTCAAAACTGTGCACTCTGGGTAAGGCACTCTGAGGTATAGAACATAGAATCATTTACATTGGAAAATACCTCTAGGATCATCTAGTCCAACCTTTGTCCAACATCACATTTCAGAAGCACCAGTGTTGTTCAGTGTCTGTGACAGGCCTCTCTGCCTGGAGCCTCAACTGATGTCTGATTATCACTAGAGGATCCAGGAGTGACTGCACAGAGTGCCCTGGCCTGCAAGGAGCCTCTCCAGGGTTTAAATTCAATAGAAGAACTCAGCACTTAAAGTAATATTGTAATAGTGCTTGTGAAGCCGATGAAAATCCCTTCTCAAGTCAAGTGTTGGCTGCCATTCAAGAAAGGTTGTCTTGGAGGTTTTCAGCTGTTGCCATAAGCTCTAGGCAAAGAAGCAGGGCAGAGCAGAGGGGCTAGCACTTCTGTGCAAGTGAGCATCTGTCCTGGGCTTAGAAGAGGGCAAGGGGACTAGAAAACACAGTCATATCTCCAAATGGACCAAAACACTCTCATCAATGCTTTCCCACATCAGAAGGCAGCCCCACAGCCAGGGGACAGGGGTTGGATGGGACTGGCTGCTGGAGCAGCAGTGGGCTGGTTAGAGGGTAGTCATGGTGGGTGCTGCAGCAAGGACGTGGGAGATAGATAGGCAGAGGAACAAGCACAGCACAAGGAGCGTGGCGCAGCCCCGCCACTGCAGTTGTCAGTAGGCCCTACAACATTGGCGATACTGGATCCTGCAGAAGCCAGCTCTGGAGATGCCATCACCCCGCAACCCCAGCCTGTGGGAGAGCAAGAGGCTAAGGGGGCTCCCTTAGCAGAGAGGGGAACCTGTGGAGGTGTTACTATCTAATTCTTTGCAGTGACAGGGAAAATCGAGCACAGCCCCAGTTCCCAAAAGGAATAGCAATGCCTCAGGAAGCTGTGAAGAGAATATTAAAGGGAGAAAACTGCTGAGTTGTTGTTGTCCTAAAACCAGTGGTGGGGAAGCTGCTGTAAAATTGGGTCCTTCTAGTTCCTGATGTGTGGCCAGGGATGTGTTCCTGCTGCAAGGGCAGGAGACACCCAGCTGAGGAGCAGATGGCTTAGGAAGAGGAGAGAACCATTCAAGGGGATTTTAATTTTCAGTTAAGCATATATTTTGTGTACCTTTTTTTCTCTCTCTTTCAGCATATTCATGCTTTGCTGAAACCAAAATAGCCTCAAAGAAGCAAAGCCTCCGTGTATTAATTACCTGTATTACTTAGTATATTTATCTATAATAATGGGGATAAGCTATCCTAGTAAGTGCATTTTCAGTTGTCCGAGGTTGGTGCTGGGTTCAGTAAGTCAGCAGTTGGCATTTATCACATTGATCATGTCAATGGCACTTACTTACCTTTTGTAAGAAGATCTGAAAGGAACATTGCGTACAAGACAATAGCCCCTGGCAACTTTGCTTGCTCCTGCCTAGCAGGTACAAGGCTATGCTCCTCTTGTGCAACAAGTTTAGGCATTTTCTTAATTAAGAATAAATAAAAAAAGAAAGAGAAAAGAGCCTTCTTTCATCTGATTAAGTAGATAATAAAAATACAGACTACCCTCAAGCACAATCAGATTAAACACTTGGATGCCAAACAAACAGACTGAGGAAAAATTTAATATCTAAACAGACTCATCTACTAAGTAGCCAAAAATCTATCAGTAATTGGTAAGACTCTGCACATGGGAAAACAGAGACCAAAGGGGAGAGTATATTGTTCTGTAAACAGCAGTTTACATCAGGGCAAGGGGGAAGGAGGCTTGAGCTGGGGATGGGTCTCCAGTGCCACAGAGAGGAGGCACAGCCCATGCACCCAGAAGCAAGCCTGGAGGAGCCTCACACTGCCAGGGCAGCTGATGTGAGGAAGGGGTCTGAGGACTCAACCAGGCTAGTAGCCCAGAGATTTGGGCAGCAAGACAGGGGAAAGGAGAGCTTAAAATCTTTGTGACCCTGTGGTGCCACTGCCAGCAGCAATATCCTTCTGCTCTTTCCCCCCCAGGGATTATTTGCCAGGGCCAAGTCTGGTTTGCAATATTTGGAGGAGTGGCAGCATTCAAACTCATTTGGATTTCAGTCAGAAAAGAGACCTCCACTGCTAATTTGCCCCTTAGTGTAGCATTTCTTTGCTGCAAGTGCAGTGTGATTTCCAGCACGCTGGAGAGAAGCACTAAACCTTCTGAACCAAAGGTCTCTGTAGTATTTCCCTGTGTGCAGCACACTGCATTGCCATTTACCCAGAAGGCTTGAATAGGCTTAGATGCAGCAGTAAACTCTTTGCCCTGTTCCTGATAGCGCTGTTTCATCTCCAAGCTCTGGTTCTCATCCCTGTCCCACTTTTGGGCCCTGCTGTTCCATTTTTAAGAAGCACAAGCAGTGGCAGACGTTACTGGCACCAGCAGTCGCCATCCTGATACAGCTGTCAGCAATTGCAGCACCAGGAGGCTTGGGACGGAGGGGCTGAATCCTGGTCTGCGCCAGCGACGTGAATGACATTAGAGAGTGCTGAATTTGAAGGCAGCCATGGAAGGGTCCTGGCCAGAGGGGTGCAGAACAAAACCTCCTAAAGCTACAGTTACATGACAAGGCTTAGCTCTCATCTAGCTGAATGCAAGACATCTCATGTTTTGAAGTGCTGGGAAAACAGCACTGATTTTCCTTTCAATTACAAACTGCATTTTTTTGTTCGTTCTTTTAATGAGTGAGCTTAAACAGGAAAAGCCTTGGAGGGTATGGGATAACTGAGCAGATACAAACCCAAGCCAATGACTTCGCTTAATTTATTCCAAAGCATATCTGCAAGGACATTAGCCAAGACAGATCAGTTGGGAAAACTTTATTTTTCACCTGGGCAACAGCTAACTGTCCCCCAAAGAAAATACTGTCTTGTTCTTCTCTGGATATTGCATCTCTTAATTAGTGTAATCTATTTAGTCTACTCTGTTTGATTTTTCACTCACAGAGGCTGCAAAGCATCTGCTCTTATACTTAGACTTGCAGCTGTCTCCTCCAGGTATCAGTGAGGACCTTGTGCCACAAGGGTTCTTTTCCAGAGGAGATGGGAGCAGCAAGAGGAGCACCATACCTCACTGCCTGCCTCCTGTGGCCCTCTCTGTGAGAAAAGGGCAATGGGGCAATTCCTGTTGCAAGCAGGGCAATGCTGAAGCAGAGCAGGGCTCAGGCACTGGACATATGTTGTGCCCCTTCAGCCATCATCATTTTATGCTGCCATTAGCTGCCGGATCACACAAGTCAATGGTGAATTCAGCAACATCCCCTCGGAAGACTTCTTTCAAAAAATCCTGCATTAAGTTCCTGTGGGCCCAGCTCCTCCACTGCCCACTGTGGTGCCAACATCACCTGTTGGACACAACAGACAGAGATGGCTCCCTCAGTGGCCCTTCACATAGAAGGGCACCATTGAGAGAGCTCAGCAAGATGTAACCAGGTCCAACAGAAGCCACACCCACCAGGAAGCTGGAAGCTCTTCCAACTGATCAGCTTCTGGTTAAAATAGCCCTGGTCTCACCCATCAGCCTAACCATGACCACCTAGGTGAGGGTGGAGACACAGAGACACAGATGGGCCAGGTTCTGCCTCTGGAACATGAAGTCAGTGGGGAAAACAAAATGTTCTGCTAGGTTGTGACTCATCCACAAGTCAACTCCAACTCGGGGCCCCGAACTCATGCCCCAGTGCATCAGCATAGCTGTGAAAATATTATTGAAAATGGTTGCATCCCTTGCATGTCCATGGCTGCTCTTCGTGGCTCAAAGTTTCCACTTCACCCTCAGTGAAGCACTGGAGGAGGCACCACTGCCATTTCCACTTGGGTCTACACATTTGTGGCACATCTCTCCCTAGTGTGGGGAGGCAGAGCCCTTTCCATTTGGAGGTTCAAGGACAAAGACTTGTTGAGTTAACTCTGCAAGAGGTTTTTGTATGAAAGAAGTCTGTCTTGTCCATACAACTTCCATCACCACTAAAATAGTTGTTAAAAGAAAATACACCTCCTTTGAGCGTCCTCTTCCTTCATGTCTTGTACATATCCTGCTTGTGCTTTATCTTGCTGTCATGTTCTATTTCAGCTCACAGCTCTGCCATTTTTTCATTCCTCTGTCCTTTATCTATTCATCTACAGTAAAAAAAAAAAACTTGTTCTGAGGCAATATCTCCATTTTTAGGGCTGGTTAGGTGGGTTTAAAATATTTCAACCAGAGGAAACTCTCTGGATGGCTTCAGAGGCTCCCAGGCTGCATGTGGAAGTGAGCTGGTGGTGCAGACCAGTACAGATGTTGGTGACATGACTCAGAGATTAGCTCTAGATCAGCACTACCCTGACCACTAACGTTCTTTGGACACGAGGAAAAATTTTCACAGTGAGAAAAATAAGCCATCGGAATAATCTCCCCAGAAAAGTGATGCAGTCCCCAAAATTGAACACTTTCAACATTCAGGTGGACAGGGTGCTGGGTCTTGTCTAGACTGTGGTTTTGCCAAGAGAAGCTGGACCAGATGATCCATCTATGCCACAGCACTTCTGGTGCCTTGCCCTCCTGCTGCAGGAGGTATATTTGGGGTGGAGTGGTGGGGTCTGGTACAACACAACCACATCCCCTGCACATGCCATAGCAGCAGCATCCCCCTTTTCCAGACTGGGGAATGTATTGGCTCCCAAACTCTCTTCTGCGCTCTCGAGAAAATCTGTTTGCTTGACGGTGACTAAGGAAACGGGAAAGAGCATTGAACAGGGTCATACATGTAGATTGCTCTATATATATCAGCCAAATACTAGAAACCCTAATGGGCTATATTAATGGGAGCTCACTCCCCAAGCCAGCTCTTCAGTGGGGAGTTGAGCTTGCCAAATGGAGCTCTGACACCTCTGTGTTATGCACTGTCTGGGCTGGAGATGGCTTGAAGATAATTATGTCATAGCTTTCTGGACCAAGTTCCAGTGATGAATTCCTCTTTAACTGCCACTGGGAAAGCTGAGTGGTTTCAGTGTGTCCCTATATCTCTATGTCACACCTGGAGATCATGGACCTTTTGTGATGCTTAGGTCCCTGCAGTCCCTGTCATAGGTTGTACACTAAGCACCGGATAACTTGAGCACTGTAGTGGTATCAGCTTGCTGGCTTCAAAGACTGGATTCAATTCTCATGTCCGTCTTCTCTTCTATACTAAAACTGTGCATTTCATCCAGTGAATGCCATAGTTAGAAACTCAAGATTACTTTTTCCATCGCATATAGCAAAACTCACATATGGTATCAGGTATGCTTTGGAGTTTTAATTGGGATGAAAGACATCATGCCAGCAAGTCTGTGGTGTACAGATGTTGAAACGTGTAAGTCCTTGTACATGCAGGCAATGAAGAAGAGATGCAGCAGGTATGTTAGGGACAGCTAGTAGTTGCACCTCACTGCCTTGTTCATCAGGTTTCACTGGGAATCCTGAATCTCTAGAGTGAGCTGGATTATTGTCAACAGTTTTGAGATTGATTTTCAGATACAGTACTCCTATTCTCTTGTAAATTCTGAATACTTGTAAACAAGTGGCCAAGTGTTTTTGACATGGTTACAGAGGTGAGCATCGCATTAGTTATTTAGAAAGTAACTTGGGAAAAGGAAATGAAGGGGGAACTTCTTTAGCAGCAGCACCTCAAACATTTCAGCTGCCTTACTTCAGCTTTGTTGCTTCTATTTTTTTTAAACGCTATAGAAATGGCCTTTTGTTCTTTTGCCTTTCTGTTCCCTCCTTGTCAGGTTTACTGAGCTTACAAGTCAAAACAAGCTTTTTCTTCTGTTCCGTGGTGTAGATTTACTGCTAGAGAAGAACAGGCCTTCCCCTTGGTTATAAATACTGTAGTAGACAACAGGCAGATGGTAATAAACTATGCTGAATTTCCAATGCCTTGCTGGAGGTGCGAAAGCTCACAGCTCTGTCTGGAGAGCCAGGAGTCTGCCAGGAGTGGAAAGGTTTCAGGTGAGACACCACACTTTCTTGTGCTGGTTTTGGCTATGACCATACATTTCAGGTGACAGCTGGTTCTTGGCTCATTTGTTGAGCCTCATGAGCTGGGCCAGGTTTTATCTCAATGACAGCTAGGAAGGACTAGGAAGTTATCTTTTCTTCACCAGTGACATTAGACACTGAAAAGACACATTTTGCTGCTTGGCTGCCTCAGGGAGCTGTGTCTGTGCAGTGGTGTGAGCTCTTCCTGAGCTTCTGGCTGCAGAGATGCCTGTACAGATAGTGGTTCCTGATGGATGTTTGCCAATGCCCCAGCTGGAGCAGGGTGACTTTTCTTGTCTTCTTCCCACCTGTAGAATCATTTGCCAGGAGATGCTGTAAGAGATGTTAATGTAGTTTTTAAAAGCAAAAGATAATTGAAGAACTACATTTCTCTTTAACATAGATCAGAGAACTTCTCATAAGAGTGCCTAAGAGCCTCAACAGGTGAAGACTGACGTGTAATGTATTTTTCAGAAGGCTGATTGAAAATCTTTGCATGAAGAAGAGGTGTTTCATCACTCTTCCCAAGTATAGCCATGGCCTCCTGAAATTCTGACACCTGATGTTATACCTGTTTTCAGCTCAGGGCCAGAGCTTTCCAAACACTGGTCCAACTCTTGTGGCAGTGAGTGGAGCCAAGCAAACAGAGCACTTAAGAGAGTTTGGGAGCAGATCCTTTCACCAGTCTGGAAAAGGACAATGCTGCTGCTCTGGCAAATGCAGGGGATGTGGTAGAGTGTGGTGCCAGACCCCAGCGCTTTACCCTAAGTCTGTTTCCTGCAGACAAGGGATCTGTCAGCAGCTTGCTGCTGCTTGCACGGGTATGGGGGCGGCAGTCTTTTACTGTGCCAGAGCAGGACCAGGTGAGACCTGAAGCTGACTGAGACAATCTAAGCTCACCTGCAGGTCCTGAGCTGCATTGATTTGTGGCTGAACTACGGTGCTCGCTGTCAGGAGGGTAAAAATCTGTATAAATGGGGGAGCAGGATACATGTTTTGCTGGCAATGTGGGCTCAATCCAGCCTCTGGTGGCACATGTGTGACATAGTGAAAGAGCCAGTCAGATCACGTGGCAGTTAAAGCTGTGAAAAAATGGGCTGGAGAGAGTTTCTGGAGGCCACCAGCGTGGTTTGCTGCAGCCATTCCCAGCGGAGGGTTGTCTAACCTGTCAGGTGTAACTAAGGATTAAAGCCCAGGTATGCTCCACAGAGTTTCCTTCAAACTGCAGGGAGAGAAGGGCACAAGGCTTGGGCTGTGCTCCCCCCAAGCAGCATCACAGCAGGTTCATTTCCCTGTGTACCTTCCTGCTTCTCTGACATGAGCAGGTCAAATACCAGGTGAGCTCTCCAGGGATACCAGCAAACACAGATCCCCTGAGCAGGTGGGGCACAGACCTGCTTCAGTTCAAGGCTTCTATCTGCCTCTCTGCTCAAGGTGTTGGGTGGCTCCTGGGCCAGTACTGCTGAAGTTTGGAAGTACACAAGGCATATAGGGTTATATGTCTTTTGGCATCTGGATGTGTGGCATCTGGGCATCAGGCACACCTGATCCATGTGTATCTATAGACACCACATACGCTCTAAAGCCCTTGTTGTTGCTGAAATGCAAGTACCGGCTCTAGCTTACCCAGGCCAGGAAGTAGTGGTGTTGCTTGGGACACTCAGAGGTTAAAATGCAAACAGAGCAGTATGGTGGATATAGAGGGGAGCATACACTCAAAATCAAGCCTACATGTCTGAGAGGGAGATAGCAACCATCTCGTCTTCCCTTTAGCACAGCCCGCATCACAGTACTTCCCTGTGGATTTCCCTGTGCTAACTGTTGTTTCAGCTAGGAGAAATAATTTCCAAAGTTTACAAACCTGAAAAGAAAAAAAAAAGGTCAGTAAAGGACAATTCCTGTGTAGACTGGGAAAGAAATTTAAGCGTTTCACCCCTCCAGAAGAGGATATCCAATCTTCAATAGCCACAGAATACTCCAGTCTGGTCATTTTACTGATTAATTACTCTGCTGAAAGTCCTTATTCTCCTGCTTGCTTAAATTTATCCAGGATCAGCTTCCAGTCACTAGAGCCCCATTCTAATGTCATTGCACAAATTGATAGTACACGTCTTCTAGATTATTGTAATTTAGGCCTCTCCCTGGGTCTGAAACATTTTAATGCCAAATTATAATTTGTTCTTATTAGCAATACCTTGGGACTTCTGCGTGAAGGGACCAAGATGGAACTATTAGGCTTTAGCTAAGACAAAGAAGGGGATGCAGCAGTAGGCAGAAAGCAATAAGTGCTAGAGGGAAGATAAATCAGGTGTTGCTTTGAGACTTCTCCCCAAAGAACAGGGTGTATGGTGAAAGAGCACAATGCAACCGCTGTCCAAATTAAAACTGATAAAATAAAATAGGCCTCACAGGTTAGATAATAAATCTTTGCATCTCACTGTTCCCACAGTGCTATCGAGACTTTGCCTGCAGCCTGGGAGCCCCACTGTCCCCAGCAGGGTGATGCCTGCTTGCCCCCCCACCACAGCACATGGTCCCACTGCAGGAGGAAGCAGTGGTCCTTCAGGCCCCACTGGCTGCCATTGGCACCAAGCACAGGGGTCTTTTGGTGTGAGGACTCCATTAACATTGGACGTTTTTTTCAGGCTGCAATTTTTGCTTCCGAATCCTGCCAGGCTCCAGGTGTTGCGCTAAATGATCTATTCCCCACCTACCTTTGTGCGATCGGTCAACTGTGAACATAATTTTCATGTTTGTGGTCTGCCATGGACAACATGGCTTTTCCTTCACCTCTCAAGCCTATCTTTAAATTACTGATTGAATCTGTTTTGATTCTCTCCTCTGTGATCCCAAAGCCCTGTAAAATTTTCTTCCTACCGTAATGGACCAAGAAGCACAGATCACTTCCTCTCAGTAATAACTCCTAAGCTGCTTTCTAAAGAGCTTGGATTACACACTGCATATTTTGGCCCTCTCTCAGCTTTCAGTCCCATCACGTCAAACTAGTCTCACCAACAGCTCAGTATCCAGGGAGAAAAGAGCTGCTGGAGAACCACCAAAGCCCTTAACTATCATCGTTCTGGACAAAGATGAAAGCCAACAAATAGTGGAAGAAAATTAAAATACAGTAAAGAGCTTGTATGAATAGGCTATTCTACTGTATTGGGTCAGTGCCTCTTCAAAAAGAAGTTGTTGGCATATTAAGAGCATGAACACTTTTAAAAGATCATTTATGCCAACCTGAGTGTTCATTAGGCTCCTACTTTAGTGGCTTCAATCTTCAAGGCAGCCAACAGGTTTTCTGGACCCTGCACCCCTCCAAAGATCAATTTCTTTGATTGCAAAGCAATTTGTACGTCTGCAGCATGGTAGAAATCAATGACTGCTAATAACAGGAGCAAGGAGCCACTTCTGGACTCTACAGCAGCAGAGAGGCTGCAAACTAGCACAACCATGCCAAAATTATCCTTTTACAAGGTCTTTAAATATTGACAGTTTTTCATCTCACCTAATTTCGTCTGACTCTATTTGCTGTATCAAGAGGGTATGGTTCATTTTTTATCAATTTTGTTTGTTCTTTTCCTGAGGAAGCTTATATTGTAAGTCATACAATACTTCTGAAGACAGGAAGAAGTACACATAGAGTCAGGAGGTGTTGGAACTGAAGCCACCTGTGGAGGAATCAAAGAATTCATCTGCCTTAATGTTAGATGTCTATAGTGCAAATATCTATAGATAAGCCAATCACCCAGAGCTCCCTTTCTAGTGAAGAGCTAGAAATGGGTTGTTACAAGGTGTGACTTAGCTGGACTATTTCAGACAGCTTCATTAGGATGAAGTGAGTTTTCACACAGGCTCTGCTTATTTCTCTCTGGTGACTATAAAGGAAGGCCAGCTCAGATGTGGGTATTTACACATGCAGACTGTGGTTGCCTTCTGACACCTCCAGGTCTTTCATCCCTGTTGAGACAGCCTGTGTCATTCTCTTTCATCCCAAAGTTTAGTTTAGAAATAGAGACTTCTAAACCTGCCATCCTGATAATGCAGGATGCAGGAGGCTTGAACCTTCCCTGTGGGTGCATGCGGATGTGGGCTGTGTTGCAGGGTGAAGGGCCCAGGACTAAGTGAGATGTTGCTTTTGCCTGCAATGCTGGACCTTTTAATAGTGCGGCTCGCTGGGCTCTACCTCTGCTTGCAGGCAGTGATATTCCTAGAGCACTATGGGAAGATGGAGGTAGTAAGCACTGAAAACAAAGCTGAATCTTTTAAAATAGTTTAACTAAAAACTTCTGCCTCTCCCAGATGTTCAACTGTCATTCTCTTTGTACTAGAAACTCATTCGCTCTCCAGTCGTGCAGAAAAATTACTTGCATGATCTGATTATACACGCACACACCTAAGAGTATACAAACGCCTTGTGAAAAATCAATTAGAAATCTCCAAAGGACAATGAAGAACTAAAAATATAAAAACCAACAGGAAGTCCTATACCTTCATGTGTGACATTAAAAAAAAATGCTTACTTGGTAATGAAGCAGAAGGTGAATGGCTTCTTTCCCTTCTAGGCCATCTTTAAAGATATCCTAAATTGATTTTGTTGTGTTTAATCAATTGAAATTAAGTAAAGTCACAAATTTAAGCAAGAAAATATGCTGTGTTGAAGATCTTAATAGGAGATAACTGTTTAATACAGGAAGTAGAAGCTTGCAATATTACTCCAATGTATTTCCTTTTCATCCGTGCTGCCTGATAATGCATCTAGAATGTTTCCTCTTTTTCTTAAGAGCTTTGTTTTCTCCGGTGATACTTTAACTTACCCATTCTTCCATGCAATTCCTTCACACCTGTACTTTTTTATTTTTCTGTGCTTTGGAGATATTTTTCAGTCCCCAAAATCTCTGCTTTTTGATTGGCACATCTCTGTAGAAAATACCATGTCTTTCTCTGCAGAGGATG